>CM057819.1:90622052-90887052 GCA_030067965.1 Latrodectus elegans
GCCTGCTGTTTCAGGTATCCTCTCAAAAGAAAAAGTCCAGCGGAGTTAGATCAGACGAATGTGAAGACCAATTTTCGATACCGTGTGTGGTATACCTAATTATTAAATTCAGAATTCCTTGGCTAAGTACTGTTTCTCTGAAAATGTCTTGTGAGCAAATGTCCCATCATGTTGAAACTATTGTTTCCTAAGAATGAAACACAAGTTTTCACATTATCAAGTATTACATTCTTTAGTAATAAATATCGTGCCATGGTTAACATTCCATTGTAAATATTGGTCCGATAAGCTTGTTATCGTAAATTTCACACTAATGTTAATAGCAAACCGCATTTGATGTCGAACGCCAATAAAACAACTGAGATTTACCAGCGCTCAGAAATGGGGGTTTTACTTATTTTACTCACAATTTCGCGAAAAGCATACCTCAACTGTCGATACCATAGGTGTCAAGAATGTTGGTTGTAGATCTGTTTAATCCATGACGAAGGCGCCTCTTGCATAGAGTCCCCTGCCATCTCCTTCCAGCAAAACCTGTTAAGTCATTGGTCAGCATGGATGAGCACTTAATTCACTTAAGAATTTCCAAACCTGGCTATTAAAGAAGCCATAGTGTTGACTGATCTCGCTTGGGCTTCATTTTGGATAAAGGCATATTTCAAAATAAATAAAATAATAATAATTAATGTAAAAAAATGTTAGGATGTTGGAGGAAGAGGATTCCGCTGATACTGTACATATTTTTCTCAATCTGCATTGTTTTGGAGAAAGATAGCAATTTTAAAAGGGAAGAAAGAATATATCCTTCCGTTTTGAAAACCTTTCCCGAACAGTGTCTAAATACGGTATAAGAAAACTTCAGGAGTGAGTTCTCTTCATAATTAATTAAGGTTTAAGTTAATAATAAAAGCTGTTATCTATATATAAATTTTGAAGTAAAACGTATCCTATAAATTAACTCGAGATCCTTATCCTGCTATAAGTTTCATACTCCATTCTGTTGAGAGAGTCTCAAACCAAAACCACGGGCAAAAATTTGCGGTACACTCAGAATAAGATTATTTATATAGCTTTTATGTATCGTTATTAGATTTTATAAATGATAGGAAAGTTATATTTTTGTGATTGTTAATCTTAAAAGATTTCAAAATCCCTTACATCAAAATAATTAATATAAAAAATTAAGATTCACGAAACATTTTTTTTACACAAAAAAAAAAAAAAAAAAAAACTACTGATGGAAGAATTTAAAATTGTTAAGAATAATCTATGAGAAATTAAAAAAATCAGTTTGAACTTATTAAAAAAATTCATATGGAAATTTGCAATCAACCATTATTAAAATTGCATTATTGTTAATTTCCCTAATTAGGTTGTCATTTGGTCATAAAATATTGTGAAATAGTTTTCTTCTTTGATTACCTATATTTATCATCAAAACAAAAAGTGGACCATTCAAAGCAATTTTTACGAAAAAAAAACTTAACATTAAATTTTTCAAAGAAATAATTCACTAATAAGTCATTTATAGTCGTTTTAAATGAAGCGCAGAGTAAAATTCAATGTTTCATTGAGAAGATATGTCACTGTAAATTTAAATATGTTAGCTAAATATTATATTCAATGAAAAGTAAATTCAATTGATTGATATTATGTTGGATGCTAATTTATCATCTTCAAAATTCCCACTTAACAAAATTTTGAGTTTTTAAGTCTTTCCTACATGAATCCTAGAATTTAAGTGACCCATTTTTAAATTTTATGATTGATAAAATTCACCGCAAGTTATTATAAAATATACGAATATTATTTTTTTATCAAAATCTTCGGAAGACAACGTCAGTTAACTATGAAGAAAAAGGAAGACATTTTAGAAAAATAATGAAATGTAAATTATTTCACCTGTTAACAGCTACCCCACAAAGTATTTGAATTTTCTTGTATTGCATCAAAAGGGCGTTTAAAAGCCTTTTAGCTACCTAGATGTGATGAGGAAGTCTAATAAATCTTAAATTCCTTCCTTTTTTCTTGCATGAACTGCCTTTTGCATTCCTGAGGTAGTTAGTTTTTTTTTTTCTTTCTTTCTTACACCTTCTTATTGCTCTATTTTCATTTTTCTTCTTATTTTTTTTAACGAATAACAGTATATACATTAAAATTAACAGTATATACATTGAAATTCAAGAACAAATGTAATTTATGAGCACGTATTAAGTTGTGTTTACCCAGCTAGGAGAAAAATTTAAATTTTATTATCGCTTTGACTCACCTTATACAAAATATAAATTTTTATACCGGTTATTAGCAATTTAAGAAATTTCTGGTAAGAAACTACGGGCTTATTCCAAACCTTATACAAAATATAATGGTTTATTTATATCAAGATTTATTAATTCTCTAATTTCATTAAAAAAATATAAAGTACATCTTAAAATTTCGTCCCTATTATTAGAGTACTATTGCTTTATTTTGAAAAAGTGTTTTATACATTGATTGTTAAATTCTCACATTAATAGGCACTCATCTCCATTTTTTTATAAATTACCATAAGATGTATACAATTAAACATGCATAGTATTAATATGATTGAAATAATTGAGAAAAAAAGAATAAATAGGATAACTGCTATTTATTCTTAAATATTCTATCTCAATTATGTTATCTTAGGGTAAGTAATTATTCCGAACATAAAAACAACTTCAAAAAAGGTTTTTATATCGAATGAAAAAAATAAAATGAAAGTTTAACAAATTATTTCTAGAATTCATAATAAATCCTTCAGAAAGATATCAATTTTTTTTAATTTTTCAGATTAAATTAACTCCCACCATGAGCTCAGGCCACTAGCAACCAATCGAGGGCAAATAGTTCGGCTACCCTTCGTAAACTCGTTCATCTGCTGGAACTGACTCTGTCGTCGATGGCGTGTCATTCTCTGCAATAACAGACATTCTGTAGGACAAGAACTAATATTTAACGATTATTTTCCAAGCAACAATAACGGTGCGAATGTTTTCCACTCTGCTAGTTCTTCATCTTATATCTTATCCTACGCGCGCGTTGGAGGGCTGCGCATTTCCCATCATTTGCATAACTCAGTAAGGTGTGTTTACCCTAAAATTTGCATAATTTTCTGTCCACTCTTTCTTGGTACTGCATTTTTAGTGTTGCGTAATGTGTACATAAAATATTATCTTCGTAATATAAATATCTATTAATAATACCATTTCTGTGAGTAAAACTGAAAAATAAGTTACGTAAGTATCAAGATTTTTGATATATATATATGTGTGTGTGTGTGTACAGGGATTGGACAAAAAGATAGAAACACTTTGTGAAATGCATGTTTGAAAAGAAAGTTTGATTTTAATGAAATATGTAGGTGGCGCTGGCGTTTTCGCCTACTGACGCCACATATATAACTTCGTAAATACATTGCACAGTTCAATCGTTGTCGGAGCACTGCTATGGGTTGGTTTAGTTTTATGGCGCAAGGTCCAAAAATAAACATGCTGCGCCACTGAGCACTGTTATGGGAGGACGGCATTGCATTATGTCAGAGTTAGACTACGAACGTGGGCAAATTGTTGGAGCGTGTATAGTAGGTGCTTCCGTTCACTAAGTCACATTGTCCAGGACTGGTTTTCTGAGCACGAGGATAATTTGTCGCATCTCCCATGGCCACCATAGTCACCAGACCTGAATACTATTAAACCTTTAGAAGCAGAAAGTTTGTTCTAGCTATCCACCGCCAACATCATTATCTGAACTTGCCACCCTTCTGTACAAAGAATAGTATAATATTCCCTTGGCAAATATAAAGGAACTATATTTATCCATTCCGAGAAGACTGCAAACTGTTTCGAATGCCAACAAGTTTCCTACACCATATTAGGCAAGGAAACATGTATTTTTAAGGTGTTTTCATATTTTTGTCCAACCCCTGTATATATATATATATATATATATATATATATATATATATATATATTTGTGTGTGTGTGTGTGTGTGTGTGTGTGTGTGTGTGTGTGTGTGTGTGTGTGTGTGTGTGTGTGTGTGTGTGTGTGTGTGTGTGTGTGTGTGTGTGTGTGTGTGTGTGTGTGTGTGTGTGTGTGTGTGTGTGTGTGTGTGTGTGTGTGTGTGTGTGTGTGTGTGTGTGTGTGTGTGTGTGTGTGTGTGTGTGTGTGTGTGTGTGTGTGTGTGTGTGTGTGTGTGTGTGTGTGTGTGTGTGTGTGTGTGTGTGTGTGTGTGTGTGTGTGTGTGTGTGTGTGTGTGTGTGTGTGTGTGTGTGTGTGTGTGTGTGTGTGTGTGTGTGTGTGTGTGTGTGTGTGTGTGTGTGTGTGTGTGTGTGTGTGTGTGTGTGTGTGTGTGTGTGTGTGTGTGTGTGTGTGTGTGTGTGTGTGTGTGTGTGTGTGTGTGTGTGTGTGTGTGTGTGTGTGTGTGTGTATTATGACGAGAATTTTGATATTTAAGCAAATTATTTTTCAATTTTACTCTCTGAAATGGTATTATTGATATTATTAATAAATATTTATTGTGCCAATTTTTAATTATTCACAAAATTCTTAAAATCAGCTATGTATATGTATGTTATTATACGTCCCCTTATTTAAATAAAATAATAATGACTATATAAATCGTTATAGAAGAATAATATAGAGGTGCATATTAGACTGTATATATATGTGTGGTCTTATTTTTATGACTAATTTTAAGAAAAAGCAAAATGTTTGTGCTCAGAAGCTGGATACTTACGAGGTTCTACAAGTAGTCGATGTATTCGACACGGTACTCGTTGTGCTGATCTCAAGAATTGCTTCCTCTGGCATTGTTAAATCAATTTGATGACTCTTTGAGACTGACAGATAACTTACTGTGCTTTCGTTTGGAAGAAAATATAGGATAAATGATTTATTATTTAGTCACATAGACAAATACAAAGTATGATTGATAGGCAAAACATTCGAAATGTTTTCCCTTAACAACACAAATCAAAGTTACTACTTATAATAAGATGTGTTTTGATCATTCGAGTCTATAAATTTATTGGCTATCATTTGTTAATACTGCCTATCCTTAAATTTTTTTTAGAAAGTATAAAAGCAAACAAGCTCCTATTGAATAAAGAGAATCATAAAATTTTTAGGAAGTAATGTGTATCTAAGATCAAATGAATGGTGTGCTGTGACGTAGCTAGAATTCTAAGCCTTTGTCACTTTGATATTTCTCAAAGAAATGAAAACTGAGCTATAAAGTATTTTAAACAATGGAAACACGAGTATGAGGCTATAATTTCGAAGATATTTCTTTCTTAAGCGAAATAGCTGCAGATGCATTGTGATGTTTCCTACTTTTACCACAAAAAAAAGAACAATGTAATATGTTTCAATGCAAATAAAACGAATTTAATATATTCTATCATTTCTAAAGTATGAGGAAAAGAAACTGTATTCAAATTTATATACATAAAAAAATGAATAATATTGAAAGTTCCAGGAATTCTTATTTTTCTAAAAGAGTCTTCAATTTTCAACCCCTAAGAAATTTTATCCCAAAATGTCTTCAGAATATCTTAATTTTTCTGCTAAATAACGTATTTTCTAAATTAGGAATAGAGATTTAACTGTATAATTTTTTTTATATTTTTTCTGCTAAATATAAATGTTTGGCGTGATAAATTTATTGAAAAATATATTTTAGTCTCGTGAATCATTTTGAAAAATAAACAATATTTTACAAAAATGAGTAATAAAATTCTTTAAAAAAATTTTATATTATATGCATGATATAATTTGCATAAACATTTTTTTTAATTTTTTTGGTGATACAAACAGCATAAATTTGGAAGTTCCTTTGTGTTTTTATTACATATCTGAAATCAGTGACACGCTAGCTGATAGGAGGACCAAGGCTTGCAGTGCCCATATCTGTTTCCGTGATTGATGGCCTCGAGTTGCTAAGCATGCTTCCCGATTAGATGGTCAACCTAACCAACACCACCCTAGACAATTTCGGTGTGACGGTCTAGCGCCAATGTTTAGTTTCTAAGCAATCTTGATACTCACTTTTATCGACCCACTGAAGTTATGAAAGGCTGAGTCGATCTGGACCACTCCGAGGATCATAAGCCGTACCTGTACATAGGGAGCGCTAGGCCACCGGGCTTTAATTTTATAATTTCACAGAATATTAAAACATAATATAACAAACTATTGGTTAAATTGTGTGTGTGCATATATCATTTTCTTTATGAAAATTGTTCAAAAAAATTAAAAAGTAAAACATAATTAATAATATAAAAGTAAAACTTAATAAAAGTAAACATAAAAGTAAAAGTAAAACCTATTATTTTCTTTATGAAAATGATATATGCACACACACACAATATAGAATATTGTGAGAAGAATATTAGTTAGAATATCAGCAAGAATATTAGTTTACAAGAATAGCTAATATTCTTGTAAAAATGTATTTTTTATAATTATCCCCTGAATCTGTTGATTAATTTAAATAAGTTGTGAGATCAAATTATAAACTATTTTTCATTTTTTTTTCCTGTAAAATAATTTATTATTTTGTTATATATTGCTAAAAAAGTTCTTATTTTTTTGTATATTGTAGCTTGTTTCGCCATGTTAAAATTTTGATTATTTCACAATATTTTTATCCTATTCTATCGCTTGTAGACTCAGCATTAAAGAATTCATTATCGAAAATTTATTTCGCGCTACCCCAAATACAACTTTTTAAAGATTTGCCACTTATGGGTAAATGTTAAAAATGTTATTGGGTTATATTATGATGTAAAACGTGTATCGAGAATATTAAAATTATGTTTTACTTTTTAATTTTTTTGAACAATTATTTTAGTGTCTCCAGGTTTATGAAGATTAAAAAAACTTGCAACTTTAAAAAGTAAGTTTATAGTAAAAATATTTTTTTTTAATAAATTTACTTTTTAGTATACAAATAATACTCGATTTGTATTTGAAACTGAATCACTATGAAAATATTATGAAATATTTAAAAATATAAATTATTCGTTAAATGAGAGCAGTTTTTTAAAATATAAAATTCGTTGAACTTTGAAACCATTTTTTTCTTTTTTTTTTAATTATATACTGAAAAATATGATATCTTCAGTTTTTGTAATTTACACTATATAAACTTTAATTATCCCAAATATTTTTTCAATAACTAACTTTTATAATTTAATTTAATTAATGTACCATATTCTCTTAAAAATCTCCCAAAAATTCCTTGAAATATTTCACTTTGTTTAATCCTTTAAAATTTTACTTGAAGTGTTATATGTATGAAAATAGTTTATTAAAAAATTAAATTTATAAACACACAATTTTTATAATATTTAAATTATATGAATATATTGATATATACAGATTAATAATTTCAGGAACAATTAGCAAATTACATTCTGAGAGTTGGTACTTATTCGAGTATTGTTTTACCTATGTATTAAGAAGTTAGCGTGTATAAATACCAAATAAATTTATTTTGGTTTTAATTTGAATGTATAAAATTAATATGACTTTTATAATTGTATTTAATCATTCTCGATAGAAAAAAAAAGTGGTAATTATCTATATCTATATATTTCCTATTCTGTGGTAAAAAAAATTTTAAAATTCATAAAGCTTATTTATATTTCTTCTAAGGGTCCTCCTTTTAAAGACCATAAAAAAATGTTCATCCAAAATATGAGATAAGGGATATTACTTTAAAGAATATTGTTTGTGAAGGATTCGAATTTTTCTTCGTAATTGGTTAAAATATCGCATCACCAAAACACTTTTCTTTTTACTCAGTTATTTCCAAAATGATTATAGCATTGGTGCAGGAGGTCAGATGCTGTTCGGCAAAGGGCGGGGTGAAAAGGGCGTTTTTCTGTCAGAATATTCACTGGCTTCGTGAAGTTTCTTGCAGCAGCTTCAAATGAAACGCGGGAAGGGTAGGGGAAAATCACTTTCCGAGAAACAAGCTCGTAACTTTCATTTCGGCTGGAACTTTTTTCTCATTAGGAAAGTTGTCAGAAAAACGAAACCGCTTCTTCTTTCCCACCTTTCCTCCTTAATCACGTGGTTTCAATCGGCTCCACCTCCTATACCCAAATTCCCCTTTAGTGGGCCCCGAGCGAAACTAGTTCGGTGTGGCACACAAAAATAAATGACAGGATCCCGTGTTTAATTTGGTCGATTAAGTGTCGATTAATTTTGAGGCGCTCCGTGTGGTTACCGTGAAGTCGGATGTTAAAGATGACCTGTCATTTGTTACAGGTGACTGGGCAGAAAACGCTTTGTTTACTAAAATCGAAGATAACGATTTATCACTTCTTTTAAAATATCTCATGAAGTTAGAAAAATGTATTTTCAGAATGTATCATTTTGTTATGATTCCATCAAACAATAAATGTTGATTAATTTTTATTGTAAATAATCAAGGTACTGTTATTTCGGAAGGAAGTATTTTTTTCCTTTAAAATATTCATGAGATAATTATGATAAAGCAAAATGTTATTTATTCGTAAAAGATCAGAAAAAAAAAATAATAAATGCAAAATTTTTGGTTTTATCTCTTTATAACAATAAAAATTGGTGCAATTTAATACTTATAATAATTTTTATTTCTGTACTCATAATTTCTTTTATCCTATTTTGATTTTATGGCCACATTACTATTCGAAGAGTTAAATATTTACTAATCTTGTTATAATAATTTAGAGTATTGCTTATAAAGTTTATAGAATCAATTTTTTGCCGTTTTCATTTGAATTTCATCTTTTTTATTTATTTATTTATTAATTTTTTTTTTAAATAAAAATGTGTTTACATGAAAATGATTGTGTTTGGTAAACATAGTCAATTTAATTATTTTGCTTGTTACAAATTCGTTTATCAATGAGGTATAATAATAAACACTTAATTTTTTTTTTCTTATCTTATAATTTTGAAATGCTTCAATATCGATCTGAATTTTTTCCGATATATACTCCGATAGTGTCTAAAATTGTATATATTGGCTTAGAGTTTTATATCATACCATCATTAATTTTTTTCTTTATCAAAGGAAGAGCCATTCCTTATTTTAAAATCCTTTTAAAACAATATATTCAGTTAATTAATTTTAAGGTATACCGTTCTTTAGATTAAAAGATAATGATTTCAATTTTATTTCTTCTTTAGGTCATCGTGTCAGAAGAACATAAACATGTGAGCTAATCAGTCTAATCGAGCACGAGATAATGATGAAGTTATTAAGACTTAAAACTTGTTCCCAGTTAAGTACAATGTTTAAAATAACCAATTTTATTATGTTACCTTTGCGTATAGCTTAAGTTGTACTCTAAATACACAAATACTGTTGAGCTTTAGAATGTCCTTTATCATAAGCGAAAATACTTTTAAGGATGTTAAAAAGTATCTTCCCATTTTTAAATGTGTGTTAAATATTCGTTTAGTTTTGACGAGAGAAAAACATTATTAAGATTGTTATTCTTTCTATAAATGCATAGCTAAGATACTATATTATTTTAGAAGCGGTAAAAGTAATACATAAAGCAAAAGAAAATTCACAAAGTAAGATAAAATTAGATTGCAATTTTTCGTTCGGTATGATAATTTTCACATTTATTATCTAAAATCAAGTCTTTTTTACATCATTTTGATTTAATATTTTTTGAATTTTGATCCTTCTGAATAAGCTGCACAATAGGGTATCGATATTTGGTGATAGTAATATAGCTCTATTGCGATGATCTTCTGAACTTTCCAAGATGGATCCGAATGCAGTAAACTTGTAATGATATTAGGACATATTAATTTAATTTGATCAAACTGCATTCATTTGATTGGAACAATCAAATGAATGCAGTTTGATCACTTGCAATTGAAACTTTCTATTTTTCAGTCATTAATATGGTACTTTAACATTATAACTACCATTGTAATTTCTTTGTTAGTATAAGTCGATAAAAGTCAAATGATAAAATTATTTGATGCGATTTATTTATCTAAATACTTCATATATTACAAACTGAATAAGTATGGAAACTGAAGAGCATCAAATAATATTCGCAGAAATTTCCTTTGTAATTGTAATGCATTCTTAAAATGCAAATGAAAATTTGTATGAATAGATATTCTTGATGACAGTTTAACTAATTTTGTTTTATACTAAAGTATTTAATTCAAATTACAATGCGATGGGGACATATAGTTTAAACATTGTATTCTAAATTTCAAACATGATCAGAAATATAATGGCTTTCAGTGCTACTGCGTTGACACCACACAGCGGACAATCTAAAATTGAAAGGTGAAATACAGTTGAACTCCAATTATCCGAATCAATTGGGTTCCGAGACCATTTGGATAATCAAAAATTCGGATAATAGAATTTCTTCGAAAAAAAGTATTTTAATTAATTATCGTATTTTAAAAAATAGGAGGAAAACTACATATTTTTAAAAAACTTTTAATCAAATTAAATGAAAATGCAATATTTTTATATATTAAGGTTCACACAACAAGTGCAATACATTAATACAGTTTGTATGTACTGTGTTGTAATGGAAGATCATTGCTTGCTGAATATCTTGATTAGAGTAAGCTGCTTTAACTGCCTTCATCTGTTTTCAGGTTGCCAAGTCGCTCATCCACTTGACAATAAGATTTTGCATGTGGTTACCCTCGGGCTGATGCTCTATCCACTCCAAAGCAGTTTCAAAGATGGCAAATGTTTCACTAGCTCTGATGGCCCCATGTATGCTTCATCTTGGACATAAAAGTCATTTTCTTAATTGAGCCTCTAAATAAATTTACCATCATTTGCAATTTAAAATCTAGGATCTTACTCATAACCCATTCTCCCATATCTTTAGCACTAACTTCTGAATATCCAGAAATTTTCAAAAGAATGTTTTTGAATTTCTGAAGTGACAGGTCTCTCTTTCTCTCTCATCTATATTTTCTCCCTTATCTTACCTTTACTTTTTTTGAGCTTTCTCTCATTCTCTTCTGTGCAGTTTATTTTTCTAAAATTCTGAAAACGATTCAGAGAATTGAAGTTCTAACTGTAATTTGAACATCCGCCTCTTTTTGCATTCGGAGTAAATTTTTCATAGATAGTAAGCACCTACCTATCATAAATAGCAACTCGGAAAATTCCCTACCACCTCTCTAAATAGATGTTCAACGGAAAATTGAAACCTATCATCCATCTGCTGCTGTTCAACAACAGTAAGCCGAAAACAGGACAATCCACTTCTAACTTACTTTATGGCATGATTTTTAAAGACTTCCACTTTAGCACAAAAAAAAAAAAAACTTCTCGATAGTAGTATAAGAATTTTTATAACAATAAATATCAATACTTTCCTCCAAGCATTCAAACTCAAATCAAATGTGTTCAATATATATCTTTGAAAGAACTTTTTTACGTATAGCAAGTCATGTTTATATATCGCATGAAAAATCTCACATTCCTTATCAGATAAATATGCTTAAACAAAACAGAAATGCATCACGCATGCCATTTTGTTTAAAAGTTAAAGTTATTCCAGTACTTTGCAAACAATTCAAAACCAAATTTCATTAAAGTTTTGGATTGTTTGCAAAGTATTTGAATTTTTTTTAATGGAAAGACTTTTATAAATAAAAGATGAAAATTTAGAGAAATGTAATAGATTTGTACTAACGTGTAAATTATTGTAAAAAAATAAATAAATAAATAAAGTATAAAAATGTCTTAAATACATTAATTTGATTTTAAAATATATATACATAAACTCTTTGAATAAAAGATAAGATTTATTCTGAAGCTAAATAAAATATTTTTTCATTTTTTAAGAATTTAACAATAAAAAAAATTCATTAGATATTTGGGCTAAAATCTCCATTTTCACTAGCAGCCTAGATCATAGTAATGCTAAAACAGTACTTGATATAATTTGAACCAATGATATAATTTGAATATAGAGACTTCAGAATGAGGAAAGGATATTTCAGATGTTAGCCTTATAAGAGTAGTGTAGAATTTTTTTTCAGATTATATACTATCTAGCGGAAAACAATGGTATTTCATTAACTTTTCAGACCAACAAATTCGTATTATCTGAAGAGTAACTTTGGTCATATAATCACTTGTTCTTATGATATTTCTTGGAAAAAACTGCTATTTATTATCTATTATAGAAATGATAGGAAGTTTATGATCATTGTGTTGTGTTGTGTTCAGACGAGTAAAATACATTTAGAATACAGCGCATTACGTATCACCCTTCTAGATCAGAAATTCCAGTTTTTATCTGAAATATTCTAAAAAATTCCACAGTCTGAAATCTTATCTCCTTCATCTATTGACAAGACGAAGCATTTATCAAGCCCATCATGGAGTGAACCCCCAAACTAGTGGGTCAAGGGAAGGTCAAGGATTACAAAACTGGTCCCTTCGCCTCCCTCTTCTCTCGATAAGGAAAAAAACCCCATCCACAACAGCAAGAAAACATGAATTTAAAAATAAAAACGGTAAAAAGATGAAAGATAGTCGAGAAAAAGCATGGGGTGGCGAGTTTCTACTCCCCCATCCCTCGCTGTTTGGCTATCACGACTCTTGAAGAGCAAAAAAGAGCTCTGGCTATCGAATTATATACTGCATTCTTTCGTGACACAGGTGCACGATTGTTTGCACCTTTCCAACCTCTCACGAATCAAGGCCAGTGCCTTCTTTTCTCTCTATCTCGACTCCTGCTTCATTAGAGATTGACAGATCGAAGAAAAACGGCTTAAGAGTTCGTGCGCATGCCTGGGATCATTGTGCCACGGTAGATTCTGTTGTCTGATATGTGGGCTGATTTCAGTGGCCACTGTTGCATCTAGGCTTAAAATGGAGCGAAATCGTCTTTTTTGAGAGACAATGACTTAAAGAGTACCATAAGAAATATTAATATTGTTTTGAAACAAATATAATTCGATTACTTATTAAGTATTTGAAGAATTAACTGGTTTTTAATTAAACTTTATCACTACTTACTCCAATGATTTCCTTATTATTAAAATTGTCTTTTCCTATATTATCTCTGCTATCCGAAACTAAATTGTATGACACATCCGGCTGAAAATTTTTTCCCATCGATATTTTGATACTATTGGATGAAAATCGATAGATTCCTATCGGATCTTTTTATTTCATAAACCGTTATTATAAATTACGGGAGATTCTTGACTATCCAAAATTCAATTATCTGACACACTCGATAAACAGGTATTTTCTTACTTATAAATTATATTTTATAATCATTTCTCATTTCCCACTTTCCTGTTGCATTTGTGTGTGTATATATATATATATATATATATATATATATATATATTAGTTCCCAGTATGTAAAGAGTTTCTGCGTTTCTGTATCTAAATTTAAATAAAAGCGTCAATGGGCTTATGAAAGCTAGCGTTATTTTTATTTTAATGTCAAACAATTAAAAATTGGAACCAAATTTCTCATTTCCAAATTCGATTTCAAAGTTTATTTTGTTTCCAAAAATATTATTTATTCTGTAATATTATTTTGTTTAGTAATTTTTAAACTTATAAAGTTGAAGCTTAGATGTTGCAGATGTAACATTTTACCCATAAAATAGTTTGAATCTGAGTTCCAAGTTCAGTCAGATAGAATTTTATTCATATTAATTTTTTTTTCCTTTAACAGTAATTATGAACAGAGATATATTCTCAACAGCATGTATACCAATTGAAGCAAAATAATCTTGCCCTTGACTAGGAAAATATTGTAATGGAGTGTAACTATCATCTTCCAGATTTTTGATCGATATGCCATAAAGATGGAATCTGTTAAAAATGTGGTTTTTTGAAGTGTGTTTCAAATATTGAAATTCAAATTTTCACTACTTTTATCAACTGACTGTAAATATTGTAAATTAATGTTCAAATATCTTTGAAAATGTAAACAATGTTTTTTCCAGTGTCCGGTTAATTTGTCACTAGTAGATAAAATATAGAAATAAATAAATATTCCAGGATAGTGTTTTGATACATTTGCACATTTCTTTGATTTTAACTGTATATTTTTAATTTTCTTTTCATTCCCTATTTCTTAATGGGCGAGAAATATATTAATAATTTTAACCTAGTAGCATATATGTAAAGTTCGCTTTTTTTATTTTTCAGTTCATTTGTAACCAGAGATATAAAGCATTCCGATTTTCTTAGAACCAGTAATCAAAACCTGATTTTTTTAAAAATTCTTTACGTTGGGGGCAAAAGAAATAAAGAATCTTTTTATAAAATTGCACTTACCCTTAAAATTTTTCAAATGAAGTAAAATTTAGTAGTTGAAACAAGTCAAAGAGAAATCAAAGAATGTAGTGTTTAAAAGTACACCATTTGTTAAGAAGTAGGCATTGAGAAGCAAGGTATTTTATGAAAATTTTGATTCTTCTAACATATTTTTTAGAATATTTATATATGCTGGGATTCATAGATATTTATTACACAAAAGTAAATATGATAGGCCATTTTATCCTTCTATTTGATAATGCTGATTCTATAAAATATTTTGATCATTAGAATTACACTTGTGGGACATGGGGTATAGGGAAATTTAGCAGCCCGAGATAATTCGGGAAGTTAATCTATCTTATACTTTCAAAGATCTTGACATAATAAGTAACGAAAAAAAAAAAAAAAAAAAAAAAACGAAAGATAAATACTGAATTTTGTTTTAGGTTGGTTTTAGGAATTTTTTGTTTTATGTTAATTTCAATTAATGTAGTAATTTTATTTTACTTAGAGCTTTGAGTTTATTTATTTTTTTTATCTACTTTTTGAATTTATAATATAAGTAATGTTTGAAACGTAATAACATTATATAGGTAATTTTGAATACATTGAATATGTAATTGTAGGAAAGATTTAAATCAAAATCTAAACATCTTGTTTCGATACAACTCTTTTACATTTTCTATATATACTTTCATACTTTTTCCCAGTGTGTGTTAAACTAAATTCAAGTAAGTTTAGATCATTATTTTGTTAAGAGATGTTTTTGGAATTATTGAAGTAGCAAAATTAAAAAATGTTCACAATACAGTGCAATATGAATTTTTAAATATACATTTATTAGTTATATTAATACATGATAAATTTAAAAAGAGAAGATATTTAGATACAGATTTACCTTTTTAATTAACTAATTTGAGAGGAAAAGAGAATTAAATCTGCTGAATGACATAAATTACATCAGATGGTATTTTATAAATTAAGATTTATTAAAGGAAATTATATATATAATTAAGATAACTAAACTCTTTGTGTTATAAATCAATTTAAAGTTTAATTTATTACTATGCTCAATTAATATTATGTCAATAAATGACAGTTTAATTTCTCCTATAATAAAGTATCAGCAGAATTTATCCTGTAATTTAACAACAAATCACGACTTTACGAAATACCCCCATGAATGCTTAAACGAGGAAACATTAAAAAAAAGAATTTAATTAAATGTTTAAAGGATTAGATTTAGAGAAATGAACTTTGATTCAAAATTTTTCTAATCTAAAATCTTCCAACAATATATTGTCTTAAAATAATTTCCGAAATAGAGTGCTCCATGTCTCTTGTGCCACATAAATGGTAAAGTTTGCGATTCTAGATTTAGTGCTTTAAAACTCATCCTACATGATAAATTCCAAAATGACTCGCTTCATTGATATATAATCCATTATCTTAAAATTTCTAAAAAATAATGATAGAATTTAAGGTAACAAACAATAAGAATGAAGCAAAAAGCTACGTGTTCTAAAAGAAATACCATAACTGAATCAAAAATTGTGTATGAACAGCGATCATTATTATTATTATTATTATTATTCATTTTTGTTTTTAAAAGAAATGAGAACTCAAATGACTTTAAAATTGAAGTCAAAACATATTTGATATAGAAACGAAAACAAAATAATAAGAGCTGAAAATATGTGGTATATTTTACATCCCGTAATGTTCTAAGGAACCTAATTTAATTTGATTTGTGTCATGGCTTAAAGACATCGGTTCGGAAAGTCACCATTGGTAAATCTCATAACAACTTCCGATTGGGGTCACCACTGCAACCCAAAGACCCATAATTAATAATTGTTCGCGGTAATTTCTCTGGACTCAATTTACTAGCGTTAAAACCGTTCATTTCTCGTTTATTTGTCTAGCTGCAATAGCATTGCCTGCTGTAAATTACTAATGGCGTCTTTTTACCAAGTATTATTTAGTCATCCAAGTGGCTCACGTTTTCTGAGTTTTTTTTTTTCTTTTATGTTTTATTTCTACTTTCGATTAACGAGAAAACATTTCCAAGAAAACATTGTTTGCTGTATATTAGGCCGGTGAACGTACTGCCAATTCGTGAGATCGAGTGGTTCAGAATGGGGCTAAAATGGAATAAAATTATGTTTTCATTTGCAACGACTGTTACAGAATCGACTGCGTTCCAACAACTTAGTAGCATTCGTTTTATAGTTGTATCATCTATCCGATTAATAAATGGAAAATAAACACAATATGAGGCTAATTGTGTAAACAACACAACTCAAATAAGCACTTCATGCGAAAATGTGGCTTCTAGTGTTTCACGAAATACCCATTATTTATTTTCATCCAATTGTAGCTGTTTCAGAGAAACTAATAAATGAAAATTCATATAACTTAACTACAACCAGGACAAAATTTATTTACAATTACTAAAAATGATTATAGTTTATGAAACGGTGGATAAATTCTGAATTTTCCCTCTCGAATTTGATTCTTAAAAAGTTCTCTCGAATGTTTTCAAACTTAAATCTTTTCCATTCATTAAATAAATATAGGATAACGTAAAAATTTGCGATTGAAAATTCGTAAAATTTAAGCGAAAGTTGCCATGTATAATAAAAAGACACTGCAGATTTTTTATCTGAATTACTTTCTTTCAATAATAGCAAAATAATTAAATAATTCTTCAAGAGTAGATGTAGATAATTTTTGCAAGAATGAGAATTTCATTTACTCATAGCTTTAAAAAATTCATTATACTGTAAGGCTACTGTGTAAGAAGTTATTTAAATTAGTGCAATCAATCATGCAAATTAAATTTAAAGATAAAGCTGTTTCATACTCAATATTACATTAATTAAAATCAGCAATGAGTATTGTATTTTTGATGAATACAATTCCTTGGAGCGAAGAAAAATATTCCTGCAAAATTTAAATACAAAAATAATTAGAAAATTTATTGGCCAATTTATGAAGATAATCAGAGATAATTAATGAGGATAAGCATCTATGGTTGGGATTAAAAAAGATATTAAGATTTAAGATTCAAATTATTTTTGAGGATTCAAAAATTCGTCGATGGTAGTATACATTTTTTCTAACAGCTTAATAAAATATATTTGAATTATAAAAATAAATTATTTTAATAAAATATGGAAAAAAATTTTTAATTGTCGTATGCTACGTCATCATAGATGACTGACATTTTATAATGAACAAAATTTACGGTAAGTTATCAAATTTTAAATAAGTGATTCTTGATTAAATAATGTTTTGTAAAATTTGCACACACATAGGCATTCTGTAATATTCACTTGTTCATAGTTCAATAGTTCATTTGTTTGTACTTCAATATCTCATTTGTAATCTATTCATTCAACCTCTGAAAGTGGAAAAATAAATTTGAAAACTGAACTTCTCAAGAAAATATTTGTGTAATATATTTAATGCTTTCACAAAGACAAATCTTAACCCTAACTCGAATAAATTCTGTTGAAGTTTATATTCTGTAGTAAAAGAGCACGTCATTTTTAAATTATGAAATTATTACAAAAATATGTAAAATGCTTTTTCTGTTAAAGAGAAGATATATACTAGTTATCAAATCTTTTAAAAAACGAGGACATTCACAATTCACATTTTTTGTCTCTTTCTTTGCACCAAATTCTTCTATTTTAATTCACTCATATTATATTTTATAAAACTGTAAATTCCAAAACATTTTGATAATTGTACAATTCAAATTAGAGTTTTAAGAAAGATTTAAAGAAGGGCATGATTAAAAAATATAGTATGATATTATATATAAATAATTATTATTGTAAGAGTTTTATGTTGTAATTCACATTTTACTATAAATTTAAACTAATTTAAACTAATTAAATAAAATAATTTATGGTACGAGTACATTTACTCACAAATTAATTTTATTGCACAAGCAGCTATAATATGTTAATTATCTTCACATATTGACTAATCTTCATATTTAATAATTGTTTCTTTGTTTTACTCTAAATATATGAGTAACGCATTTTAGAATCGTTGTTGATCTAAATCAAAAAGAAGCGATCAGAATTTGACCGAAACTTCGTTTGTAATTTCTAAAACAATTTTCAACAGTTTTAGTATAAATAAATGAAAATGTTTCGATTATTTGCTTCAACTTTTTAATCTTTAGCGACTTTTAAAGTCAAAAATGAAAAACTAAAATTAAAATTGAAATAAGCGAATTATCAATTTCCTCTGATACGAATCCTAAAAGGTTTATGTTCCTTACTTAATATTAAGAATTGTTTAAAAAATGTAAATTTTAAAAAAATTCTCCTTTGAAAAACAAGGGACATTAATTTATTAAAACATATATAAATACAATTCAGAGTCAAACATAAATATATTTTAAATTACTTATTTAAATAGTAAAATTAAGTTATTGCAAGTAGATAAATAAATACATTTAGAAGATAGTAACTATTTCACGCTTGAGTTATTTTTAAATTTTTAATTTCAGAACTGTCAGGACAATTACGAAATTTGTTTAAAGAATGTTTGAATAGTGTAAGTACTTATTTTTAGTAAATTTTAGTCGATTCATTTAAAAAATTATGGAACCAATTCTGGAGTTAGTGTTATTTATATCCATTATTCACACACACGTCTGGGCTTTTATTACAGATTAAAATATTATTTAAATTCTTATTTGTTGTTGTATAACGAACGGCTATTAGGATTTTCACTTTTCAGCACTACAAGGGGCGGAAGTGATGACAGTTTATATAGGGGGGATCCAGTGGGTGTGTCATCGTAGCCCCAAAAGTGGGTCCTCGTAATTTAAAAGCAGGGACAAATCAGAAGGTCCTCATTCTTGTCCTGCCACCCACATATACATGATTTAATATATGGAAGGTATTGAGATAACGACTATTTAAAGTGTCCCTGCCGCTATTAGCGAACATAAGGGATCTTCGACTGGGTTGGGATTCGAAGTCACTACCTTCCGATAATGAGAGCTTACATCTTAGACAACCACATCAACATGTCTCTGTAATTTATAGTTATGGTTTACATAGCGTCAAATTCATATTTTCGATAAGACATGTGCCTTCTAGTAAAGTTGTACTTATATATATATTTTTTTTTAAATTTTAAAATAAAAAAAATTATTTAATTTTTAAAATATTTACATTTTTGAAGGAAATTACTGAGATAGGAGATGATTTGTAATTGTAACAGTTCGTGTTATATATATATATATATATATATATATATATATATATATATATAAACACACACACACTCTCTCTCTCTCTCTGTCACTCTTACACACACGCACAACGAAGTATTGTCGAATGATAAAAATGGTCATAAAGCAATTCCTAATCAATTATTACAATTGTAGTCGATCCAACTATTAGATTTTTATATATAGTTATAGAACCGTGTGTACCTGTATTTAATTCAATATAACATTCTAACATTTCTTGACGAAAAATGTCGATAAACTCATTCTAATTATAAGCTGTCTCGTCCTCTTTTTCGTTTACCCTCCAGGATGATTATATCGCTATTTGAGCCAAGATTATTAATCTGTCTTATCGACAAATTCTTAAAACTCTTTTAAATTATTAGTTCTCTTTTGGAATGTAAAAAAGCTATCTTTAAACTATCGACAAACATTGCGCATTATCAATTTGAGTTTTACTGAGTAAAGTTCACGGGCAAACACGTGATTCATACTTCTACACCCGATATTATCACTTAGTTTACGTTAACATTCCAAGACGCGTTTTCCTTGAATTGCAAGTTTGTATTCTTTCGCTGAGTGTAGACTATATTTTCAAGATAATCTGCCTGTCTGACTGAAATTCTAAAGAATGCTCTTTCATGGAATATAAATTGTTATCATTTTCAGTCGAAAAATGATAAATTGATCCTTATAGATCTTCGTTGTTTATTGAAAACTGAAAAAGCTAAAACAGTTACTGTGTATGCGTGAAATATTATCAGGATGATATGATTGTAAACAAAAGGGATAGTAAAAGATAGCAAATAAATATCAGAATATAAGAATAGTAGCATAAGTATCAATGCTCTATTTTTGTCACTTATGGTGACAGGAAAAAAAAATATATATATATAACCCATTCCTAAAGAAAAAAATTTTTATTGTTGAGAGGTTTCTGAAACATCTGTACTAAAAAGAAACACATACAAAAAATGTGTACGGGACATCGGAAAAAGAAATAATAATGGATACGCAAATTGTAAGCAAGCAAATTGCTACTTTCATCGGATATGTTTCGAATATTCATATTTATTCTTATTTTTTTTAGCCGAGGGAATTACTTTAGCCTAATGGTAAGGCTGCGTTCTTTGGAATGGAAGATCCAAGATTCGATCACAACTGCTTTTGAATTACTGAACATCAATATTGGGTTCCTGTTTCCTCCATGGTGGATGCTAGTGAGTTTCCTGGTTTTCTACATTATAACAAATGAAATTGTGATTGTTCATCTGTCCTGTTGCGGTACAATGTGTCAGTCTTTTTTTCAATTTCAATGAAGTTGGAAGAAGAGTGACACATTGTAGAATCAAAGAAGATTGATACATTGTAGACTCGAAGAAGACTAACACATTGTGGACTCGAAGGAGATTGACACATTGTTGACACGAAAAAGATTGACACATTGAAAATCTCACTAGCGATGAGAAAAAAGAAAAACAATCCACGTGATTGGAAGCATTAGTCGTTATCTTATGGTTTCTTCGTGCTTTCTCTTGTATTACTATATCTACTCTTTTTGAAAAAAAAAAAAATTTCCTTTTCCTTACCACAGCTCAAAAAAGATCTCAGGTTTGTTACGGTGTTTATTATTCCACATAATCTCTCTTCATATCACTATTTTGTTCAGAAGATTAAATGCATTTTTATCTGAATATAAAATATAACGGGACACAAATTGAAGTACATTTGAGTAACTCAACTTCAGAAAAAATTTATACATATAAAGCGATATGTTGAGGGGCCCTATTTAATTCGGCATGTAAACACAATTATATACCATAAATCTTTTTCAATTACTTATTCTTCAATAAATTTATTTATATACTTCCTTAAATAAATGCGGAGAGTAAATTAAATATTTATAAGTCAAAATATTTTTTATCTTTGAATATAATACCTTAAATTGGAATGATAGTTTCAGAAATTTATTAAATAAAATAGTATTTTTTTTCTTCATAAATCTTACTTTAAATTTAGTTTTATTAAAAACATATCTGTCTCTAAGCAAGATGTAAGCCTCCTAAGGAAGTTAAAATGGAAAATTAGCGACAGCGTTTAAATGTTCAAACCGCCTTTTCATTTTAATTTTCCACAAATTAACAAATTTCCATTCAACAAAACAATGATTTATAAGCTCTTAAAAAAGTTAGTAATAGTTTATAAGAAGTAAACTCTATCGCGCATTAATAATAAGTAATTTTTGATATTTTCTTTACTATCAGAGCAGTGAGAAATCATTTATTATTTAACTGTCAGATATTCTGCAATTATCGAAAAAGGTGTAGTAAAAAAACAAAGGTAAATGTGATTGAAACAAATGAATGTGTTTCATAAAGTCATTGATCTTAAAAAAAAATAGGTATGTTCGAAAGATAAAAGTAATACATATTTTATCAAAATATTATTTGAAAAAGAATAATTTGAAAATTGTTATTTTTCATCGAGTTGAGAAAGAAAAAGGAAATCTTATTTCATAAAGGAAAGAAAAAATATAATACCTCTGAATAAAATAATAAAAATTCTAGATGAAAACAAGCTTTGTCATTATGTCTGATTTTTATGTTTTCTATAATATGTAATCTTTTTTTTTTTTCTGTTTCTCCAAAATATTTATTGTCTATAAAAGTTAAAGATCAATCAGTTCTGACAACAGTCAATCAATCAATATAAAAAATGAATTTTCCATTGCTTAATCCAAAACTGATCATTTCTTATAGTTCCAATTTTCAGAGCTTTATAAATGTCATTTATCACGAAACAAAAAAAGAAATAGTTTTCCTTTTCATAGAATGTATATAAGCTTTGTTTTCTTATCAGTAAGATTAATAGTCAAAGTCCAAATGCAGTATATCTGGAAAATGGTTACGGGTCAATAACTCATAATTTGTAAATCACCACAATATATAAATCTCAAATCAAGAAATTGAAATAGATTTCTTGTCAACAATTGTAGATTTGCTATGTTGAATATAAACATTGCAAATTACAAAGTAATTAAATTCCACGGTCCTATTCCCTTTTTACGTAGAATTCAATTTCGCTAACAATCATGTATTTTTATTTTGGAAATAATTTCAAGTGAAAGCACGTGACTCCACATATAGCAACATTAGAGTCCGTGACATTTTGTTAGGTAATGGAAAAACAAACTGCATCAACTAAGAATTTTTGCCTCAAACTCTCGGGAAAAAAAGTCCATTTGATTTTATTTTTCTATGAACTAAGAAGGTACTTTCTTCCAAAAATCTTAGTTTTTTTTTTTTCGTAAAAAAAAAATATTCCATTATTACAGAAAAAAGTTAAAAAAAAAATGTTCTAGAACTAATAAATATATACACGAAATTGAAGAACAATGCTAACTCAAAATATCATTAAAAATAATTATATTTTCAATAATAAATATATTTTCGTTATATTTAACTTTTCCTGTATTTTAATTTTTATTATATTTGAATTTTATTATTTAAATTTTTAAAGAACTATTTTTTCTTTCCATAATTATAAATTTTATATAAGTTCTTATGTGCGATTTGAAAAGTATGCAATTACAATAAATAAAATTCGAATCTTTGTATTTGCGTAAGTTTATAAAATATATGAAAAAAGTCAAATTTGGCCTTTTATGTAACCACCATAGATATAGACACAACAATGTTCTTCTAATAGAAGTAATAATCCCTTATTGTACACATGATATCTTTTAGATTATCAGATAGTTTTGTGTAAATCGTTAGTGATGTATCTAGTTCCAATTCTTGGCCTATTATGTGAAATGTATTCCAATTACTATAGCCATTTGTGTATCGATATACTAATTCTAAATTCACAATGGTAAAGGCTGTTTGAGTAAAGTATGCATTATAATGAGTTAGCATATTCTGACACATCTCACTAAGTAAATTTCACCGACGAGATGTGTCATCAGATCTTCTGATGCTACCAAAATTGGTATTAAAATTGTGCACGAGTAAATGTTGATGTGATAGATCTATTTATAAAATCATTGGTCTTCAAAAGAGAGCTAAAGTTATACGCTCAATAAAATACTCTATCGTGTTGATAGTATCAAGGAAAAAATATTAATTAACATTTACCTCTTACTCTTTTGATGTATCATCCATATTAAACAGGAAGAAGTCAATTCAAATGCATCTAAAGATAAACTCAAAATTTTGAAGCGGTCATCCTCAGTGCTTTTTTTATGTCCGTATTCCAACGACGTGTGGGGATCAGAAACAGATTCATAGAGTTAGTTAACTTAACATGAAACTTGAAAATCTTAACACAAATTTTCACAAAATCAAATCTCACTCATGAATAAGAACTTTGGTACTACCATCTTCCAGCAAAATGAACTTATAAAGATATAAATAATTATTACTAGTTATCATTGTAGTAAAAGCACAAGGCGGTTAATAACATTTTATTATTTAAGAATAAAAATAAAAAATATTAAAAAAAGAAATCTTGAACAAACTGACTGAAAAGTTTTTGGTAATCAGAGATCATAGTAAAACTTTCATAAAAAATATATTAAAAGCACAAATCACAAAAAATACATTTTATTTTAATTTTTTTTATTTGTTTGTCAAACACAAATCCGTAAATATTATTTGTAAATGATCATCGGAGATCATGGTAAAAGATTCATAAAAATATATCATATATAAGACTGGTTTTTCAATCGATCTTCACATATCAGTTAATAACATTTATCTTCCTTGTGACTGAATATCATTGTGACAGCTTAATTTTCCATTCAAAAAATTAAAGTATGTAAGAATTTCCTTCTTTGTGTGTGGTGCAATAGATTAGATTGAGAACATTAAAATTTCTTGAAATTGTATGAATGAGCGTGGAAGATGTTAAGAGCAATGTAAGCAAAATCTTTCAATAGAAAAATTACTAGAAATGTATGAATTTTTCTAACGAAAATTAAACGAAATTTTAAAACATTTTTAATTTTCAGGAATTTAAAGAATGTGCCAAACCAAACTCACTATACTCATGTATAAAATATTCATACACTGCTCAAAACAGAAAAATGCAACATCAAAAAGGAGTTGCCAGAAAGTCATGAAACTCGGCAAAGACAGAAACGAGCAATAAATGATCTGTATTTCGAAAAGATATGCATAATACAGAGTGAGATTTTTAATAGATAATTATGTAAATAATTGATTTAATAAAAACAGGTTTTATATTTTCTAGTTATATTAATTTTATGCCAAGACATTTTTTAAAGAAAACGTATGTGTCGGGCTAATTTTATGGAATTAAGGATTCACATAGTTTTACTTGAATGTTTTATATTTAATGAATTTTTTCTTAACAAAATTTTTCTTAATAAGAACCTACAATTTTTTTAATTCTTTTCTTTCGCATCCCAAAGATTTATTAAATTTTGGAAATCAATCGAATTACTTACAAAAGAATGAGATTTACTATTAAGGTGATATTATTTAATATGAAAAATTTTTAAATTTAAATATTGTGTCAAAATCAATAACATGACAGAAAATTATAAGAGATATACTTAAATTTATTAATATATATATATATATATACACACACACATATATATATATATATACATACATATTATATGTGTTTCCGAGCGTATAAATATTTAATTTGATTGAGAAAATATTTTCGTCAAAGAAATATTCCTAGAAATAGAATACTCTTATCCCTGTCTCATTTTTAATTTAAACTGGCTGCTCAATAATTGATGCTCCTTGTATCTCTAACAATTCTTGAATTCAATTCCTAATTCAAGTACTGATACTTATTGTCATACGGAATCTATAGTAAGTCCTAGTTCCAAATTAAACTATATTTCATGTGCTAAAAATGATTTTGAAGAGACTGACCAAATAAAGAAATTATTTTTATTCATATTAGAATTAAAAAAGTTTCTTATGGCAAACAAATTGAATGCGGAGGAATTTAAATTAATTTAGAATAGGGAAACTTAACACTGCAGATAAACTATAATTTGAATTGATTTCTTATGAACCAAATCTTAAAAATTTAAAGTCCAAAGAGTATAACTGAAGAATTATCCGTCATTGTAAAAAATCTTTAGAAATACATCTAACTTATCACGCTGTTGGAGAAAAATACAAGAAGAATTCTAAAAAAATCTTAAGGATGTACTTAGAAACTTTTTAAGGAAAATTAATTTAAATTTGCAAAAACTGTTTGCGAGCAAATTTTAGTAAATTTACATGCAAACCTCATCATACTCTGTAAATCAAAATAAAGGATTATCAATGCTTCAGTTTATTTTATTCATTATACTTTTATAATTGATACTTAAAGATTAAGTAAAGCTTAAGAAACATTATGTTTATTAAAAAAAACAGTTGCATTTTTAATGAATTATTCAGTTGAATATCAATTAAAACCTTTTTTTTTTGTTAAAATTAAAATTAAAATTTTTTTCTTACGTTATGATTCGTAAAATTCGAATTGAATAAATAATGAAACAATGTTAAAATAAATTTTTTTCAGATTGTGCTAATCTTTTTCTGGATTCAAAAATTCTAATATTCATAATTCCAAAAATATCACCATTTATCTAGATTCTATGGTCTAATGCTGATCTTTAGTTTAAACCTAGACAGCTGAGACTACTGCCCTTTCAGAAATTTAGAAGCAGCATAATGCATTGCTTTTCTTCGCTGACAGCAACAGAAAGTAACTTTTGAAAAGAAAAGTAATTTCATTTCGGTAAACACACAGCTTGTCCCGATATTTGAGCCTGATTCCAAGAATCAGGTCTTGGGTACCGGTTACTTGAAAGGCAGCCAAAATCCCCTCTTCCATTGAAGTTCAGAAGATAAAGTAGGTATATACACAGGTGTGGCATTGTAGGTAGTTTGTACCCCAACATTCTTCTCAGTGGGGTGTTTGAAAGGGAGGGTTAGAACACCCAGTGGTCAACTAAAATGCATGCAAGGAATGTATTCTTGAAGGAATGGTTCAGTGACGAGAATGATGGTGGTCAGTTGAAGAAAATCCGTAAAGATTGCTCTTCTATTCGGATGAATTCCAAATACCAAAGGAATGAAACAATTATTGCATTTTTAAATCAGTAGATTGGAAACTTTACCTTTGCAGACATGTAAGGAATTTTTAAAAAATGATGACTTAATAATACAGTAATGGGATTTAATAAAAAAAACTCATCATTATTGCTTTTATTTATGTAATGTAAAGGGAGAAGTGTTTTCAATTCTAATACAGTAAATTTTCTTATAGAAAGAACTTTTAACAAAACTAATACTGGCAAATTTTTTGGCCTTTTATTCATTTCAGGTAGAAATTGTATTAAATGTAATTAATTATACACGATTGTATTAGATTGCTTTTACGCATTATTAAAAAGATGTAGAAACTTATTTGTTTGAAAAATTATCTAATTACAAAAGTTACGTAACATTTTAAAACAGAAACATAGATCATCAAAGGGAAAAATTATTTCTCATGGAAATCGTATTTACTTTAATAACGTGTCTTTTCTAAAAAGTTATTTTTAAAAATTACTTAATATTAATTTTATATCAATGTTAAATTTATTAAAAATATATTGCATAAATTTATTTAAAGTATTAAAAAATATTCATTTTTAATTTTATAGCATTTAAGCTTATTAAAATTTGCTTCAGTCATCCTCAAATTTTTTCAAGACACAGATCATATGACTTTGTATTTTTTTTTTTATATAAAACAGCATTAAAAATAAATTAATTAATTGCTGTTCGACAAAGTTTGCGATTAAGTTTAAATTCAACAGAATTTGTAATTCAAAAGAATAAATTGCATTAATCATTTGATTGGATGTATTCTTGGGGTACAGCAGACAAAGCAGCTTTCACATGTTGCCAAAATTGATCTGGTGTGGCACTTGGGGATGTAATCTGGATCAAAGGTTGCGCAACCATGGACCACATGTTTTCTATCGGTGAAAATTTCAAAGAGCGAGACTACCAGGGAAGCAATTCAATCTGGAGACTGGTGAAGAACCTTTGGACAATGCGTACCACGCGTGGTCGTGCTTTATCCCGTTGAAATATGGCTGTGGGCAGGCCCTGAAGGTAAAGAAGGACAACTGGCTCCAACACCTTGGCTGTTTAGAGTACCAACAATGCGTACTAGAGGAGGGCGAGAGTGATATCCAATACCACCCCATACCATAATAACCAGTAGAGGATCAGTGTGATGGTGCATAACGCAGCTGTTCAGCATCCTCTCTCCATGGTGTCTTCAGACCCGAATGCGACCATCGTGGTGTTGCAGGGAGAAGCCTGACTCGTCAGTAAAGACAATTTCATTCCATTCTGCCATTCACATCCTTCTTTCATCGCACCATTGGCGGCTGAGACGTTTGTGGTTCTAAGTCAAGAATCGACAAAGCAATGGACGTTTTGCAAATAGACCACTCTGCTGTAAACGCTGTCAAATGGTACGCGCAGATTCTGGATGATGCGTAACAGACTGGATGTGCTGTGCTATGGTTCATGATGTGACTGAGCGATCCGTGACTGCCATGCCCACAATTTGCTTGTCATCACGTGAAGTGGTGCACTGAGGTGGATGCGATCGAATACGTCGGTCCGTCGTACCCTCCTGCATTTAACGATCACATATCCGTTTTACAATTGTTTCGTTTCGCCCAACACGACTACCAATTTCCATGAAAGACAATCCACAATCTCATCAGGCCACTATCTTTCCTCTGTTGAATTCGGATACTTGATCAAAAAGTGATCGCTTACGAGGCAAAATTGATCGTTTTTTTAAAATTCAACCACAAAAAAAAAAAAAAAAAAAAAAAAAAAAAAACACAATTGCTGAACTTGAAATTGTGAAAATCTCTAAGCATTAAATAGCACTTTGAAGTGGCTTCACAGGCGAGCGTGATGTGCGCCTGCGCTACGCAACTTAGTCAAATGATAAGTTTTATGCATACACATAATGCTATTAATATTTGTTATGTTGTATGATAATATCAGTCTAAAATAATCGAAAGTCCTATAGTCGGTCGTTAAGCAGTTACCATCGGCGTAATGGTCTGGAAAAAATTTCCTTTCCCTTCAGATCAATGTCAAAATTGAGGGAGTGGATCTTCTGGTTGGGTCATCTATCGGAGGAGTTTTGAGCAAAGTCGTACTTTCACCTTCGTGGTGATCTGGTTAAAAGACAGGCGCACCTTACTGACTTAAATTCACATAGCTAACAGCATAGCGAGCTTTGCTTGTACAGGTGTCATAAATAACAACAACAAGAAATCTTATAATAAATGCATTGAATAGTATGAAAAATTTCGTAAGACTGGGAAGTAAATACGAAATGTGTGTGTGTGTGTGAGAGAGAGAGAGAGAGAGAGAGGATTCAGAAAATCTATGTAGAATTTCTTAAAAAGTTCTGGGAAAATTAGTAAATTTAGCTATCTGTGTTACAATGTTAAAATTACCAGTATGAAACATTTTCCTTAAAACTAAAATTAGATTTTTTAAATCAAAATTCGTAATTTAAAAAACCTGCTACAATGATGCTGGCTGTAGCACATGGTTCTCCTTTTTGAATGAAACATGTATACAGCTGAAGAAATTTGTGAGAAGAATCTGTTGTGACATGTTTCTACAAAGACAGGTAATTTTCAATCCTACAGCTTAAAAGATAAATAAATGAACACAAATCTTTATTCAATTCTAAGACTCTCGTAATAATAATTACCTCTTATAGCTGATGACCTGGATGGGACAACCAAGATAAATGCAACGTAATTTGCAAAAAACACGCTCAAGGCCGTTTTGTCCCTAGCCTTTTGTTTTGAACTTACTATTGTGACGTCACATCGCGTGTGTTGTCGCAGTGTGTGGGTCCGAGAGTTCACTTCTGCAAACACACACAAATCACAGAGCGTGACCCGCAGATTAATTAGAGATTTCTTAAACAACTTCTGATGGGAGCATTAAACGTTTTCGGCGATTGTCTTTTTCTCACGTATGCAAGGAAATGATAACTTTAACTTTTTTTCCGAACAAAATGAATGGAATTTGCTTTTCTTTTTATTTTGGAATTCTTATTTGTATATCTTTAATTAGATTTAGGAAGAAAGCATAAAGATAATAAAATTTTAAGATGTTTAAAAGATAGGTAATTTTAATGGGCGATAATGGATTAGAAATTTCTAAATTTTATCATCGTTCTTCATATAGCTTAGTCTTATTAAAAAATCACGATTCTTTAATTTTGTATATATATATAATATATATATATATATATACACACACAAAAATCAACTGCAGTTTAAATTACGGAAGGAAAGTTGTTTTAAAAAAACGCTAATCTTTAATTAAAGATACCTAGCCAAAATAAACTTCTAAACGCTCCATGATTACGCTAGTTTGTTCCCGGTAATTTTTTTTTTCTGAAGGAAAGCAAAAAGGAAAAGACTGAAAATAAACAGTTATGGGCGCAATTGTTCAACGTGATCTAAACAGATAATGCTTAAAAAGGATATAGAAATAAAAGGCTGAAAAAAAGAAAACCCAACGAAAATCATTTCAATGAGCCTGTTTTATTTGTACAACTAGGAAAAGGTACGTAAGAAGTGGGCCATGAAATCTTCTCTTCTCGAGGATCTTTCGTTTATCTCAAGTTCCGTAACATTAACGAACCGAAACTGAGTGTGATCTATTTCATAAAAGCGTGCGAAATAATCTCTGGAACTTGGAAATAATCGTAACAATTGAGTTTTATAAATGGCAATGCTGTTGAAAACCTGATTTTTCAAAATTCACATTTAAACACTGATACAATCACTTTTATCAAAACCTCACCTTTATATTTTTATGAATAACAGTTTTATATTGTTATATTTACATATTTATCGAAATATTTATTCAAATGATGTTTTTTAGAAAGAAACACAATATGTTTTCAGCAAAGCAAACAACTTAACTATAACTCTACCGTATGGGTGATGCGGAAATAAAAGTATTATCTGGAAAACCAAAATTTTTTTAACCAATGTTCACTTAATATTTAAAAATATTATCTCTAAGAAAATGTAAAGAAACTTTTACTTTTCCTATTCGTTAAACTATATAAATTTTGCTTTATGCATTTATATTCCGTATGTATTAAAATAAAATATATGGTAAATTTTAATCTGGGTAAACCATATTTCAACAGGTTATTACTAATTTTAAAAAATTTAGAAATTAAGAAAATTGATTGTTACTTCAACGAAAAAATGTAATGATATTTCTACGGATTTAGTGAACAAGTTTAAAATATCACATAAAAAGACCCTTGTTTAATTACTTAATTTTCTTAGCCCATGCTGCCTTGCGTATAAATCTCAATTTTTCCTTTGCGTTACAGACAGATTCGCTTGAAGAAGTGGTTTTCTGAAACAGGAACACTTTTCCCAATGGATATGAAAAATGGTCGATTTGAGCCACTGGACATTATCTCTAAATAAGTAAAAGAAAATTTTAAGAAATGAATGATTTTCTGTTCCTTCTTTTTCTAAATTTTATAATTAAATCCTTTCTTTAATTTTAAAATATCATATTAAGTAATTAAGTAAAAATTTCCTTTTTGTGTTCAATAATAAAATTGTTTCCTAAACAGCATGATGGTGGTGAATATTTTTTAAATTATGACAAAAATATCCAATGTGTGCCCTTTCATGATGAATGATTAAAAGGATAGGAATTTTGTTTAGCATTAAAATTCTTATATAAAGCAGAAAATTAATGTATAAATATTTAAAAAAAAAAAAAAAAAAAAAAAAAAAAAACAGCTTAAGCATACACACTTTTAAAAATATAGTGAATATTTTTAAATTAAAATTATGTTTAAATATGACAAATAGAAAAACTTATGAAAAGAGAAAACTTTTTTCCCAAAAAGCATTTTTATTTTAGGTAACTATAATCTAAATTCATAAATAAAAGTTAAAAAATTTTTATCCCCAAATCATATTCTTTTATGGATAAACCTTTTAAATAATTCAATCTTTTTTTTGTGTGTGTGTGTGTGTGTGTGACAAAGATGAATAATCATTGTATTTTACATAATTTAAATGTTAAATGTAATTGATGAATAATTATTTTCTTATCCACATGCCTATTATTTCATCCGAAAGTCAAAAGTGATTTTTAAATACGAAATTAAGGAAATGAACTTTTAGTGTCATATCAGTAAACAACGAATATAAAAGTAATAAACCTAAGTTTTACGAATGAAATTAATTGTGTGCAAATTTTCTATCACTGAAAAATTTAAAATTTGATTTATATTTGTTTCGATTAAAAAATTTTTTAATCGGAATGCATATTTAATAATGAATATCAAAACTTTTCAATCCCTTATACCTAAAATATAATTAATAATAAAATATGCAAACAAAAAGCATTTTTAATATCTTATGCCAAAAGTAAAAAGAAAAAGCCGGGATAGTCTGGTTGGTTATGATGTCGTTTTGATTATCTGAAGACAGCGGGTTGGAATTCTGACTTGATTTGTGATCCGTCGCTTTCACAAAAGGCGTAAGGAGCATGTTAAATAGGTCTTGGTAGTAATGTCCTCCAAGGGATATAATACCTTTAGGGGTGTTAGATTACGTATTAGAAGGGTCTTTTGCTTGTTCCCCCAGCTTCCAAATTACGAAGATCTCACCAGGCTGTTTCTACCTATTTGGTAAAGCACAACTTTGGGCTAGGAACAGAAGTATTCTGGTGCAACGACTTTAAAGACTATTTAAAACAAATGATCATTTAAATTTATTTTATTTTAAATTCTATGAATAAAAATAATTCATATCAGAAGTTTAGAAAGTATGATGTAAATTAAATTTTATCGCTGTAATATTTCTCAAAATTATTGACTATTTTAAAATATTCAAAGAGTTAATGATTTTGAGTAATATTGTTCAAAAAACATGTATTATATAAATTTTTAGCTATCCGTTTCTTTCAAGGGGCATTCTAATAATGAAACAGCAAGATTGTCATTTACAAATAAAAATTTATTTAATATATTAAACAGTAGAAATGGAATGAATCTTACTCTTTCCAAATTCAAAGTCTAAGTCATAAACTGTGTTGTGAAGTTTCGTGAATCTTTTCAATTTTTTACAGATATTTTACATATTTGCATTTTTCCTTAATAATTCTTTTTTGAAATAATTTCTACAATATATCATCATCAAATATATCAAAAGGGAGAACTTTTTATTAAAGAATTAGTTTGTTTTTTGAAAAATGCAAAAGAATAGCACCTTTCAAGAGTTGCGAATTGTTAGCAATGTGATAAAGTAATGGAAGAAAAAAACAATGTGATAAAGTTAAAAAAATGTAAATATTATTAATTGAAGCGAATTATACAAAAAATGTCCTCTGCCAGACAAACTTATGAATATTTAGTTTTTGAATAACGAATAAAATAAAAGGGATAGAAAATTAAAAATATCTCATTAAAATTATCTCATTCATAAAACAATATTTATGTGGAAAAAATTTCTTTGAAAATCATTGTATTCCTTCATTGACAACTTATTTTTAAGAAAATTCGAGAAAACACGTGTGTTGGGTTTTAGAAGCTTCTAGAAAAATCAGAAAACAATTACTGATATCTTTCAGCCAATTTCTATGCAAACTTCAAGGACTTTCACAACGCGCAGTCACTGTACGAAGACATCATGATAGTGAGAGTTCATAATACGCTAATTATCAATATCGTTAGCACTATAAATTAAATTTGAAAATTATCACAAAACTTTTTGTAAAACAAGAGGAAAGTTAAGGAAAATTGATTAAAAAAATGCGATGTAGATGAAATTATTTCTAATAAAATTTTGCTTGGAAGAAAGAGAAAAATTTAATTGAAGATACCAATGATGAAAATTAAATCCACCAAAATATTCAAAACTTCAAATTTTAAATTATCAACATTTTACGCATAAATTTCGAAGATTTATGAATTCGTAGATTCTATGTCTAATTTGATATTTTAATGCTACATTCTTCACAAAACTTCGAAAGATAGAGCTACCAATAGAAGAATATTTTGTCAAAACAAATATAATAATTATACATATGTGAAAATAAATAGTTTTAAACGCTAATGGTTTATGCACCATTAGCCTTTAAAACTATTACAGGAAGAAATGCAAAAGACGAAACAATATTATTATTCTAGAAATATAAAAGGTTTAAATTTTCAAAAAACTTAGTAGCATCGATCATGAAAAATAAATACCTAGAAAAATCACTTCTGACATAGACATACGCAATGGAACATCTGGTCTGTACTTTATGTTATCAGGTATAGCTCCATTACGTAATACATCTGGTGTGACAGAATTGTCACGAAATTTGAAAACAAAATTGAATTTGAATAGGTCTCTAATATTTGAAATTAAGAATTTGACAGAAATATAACATCAACAACAAAACATTTGCGATATTTTCACTATGGGAGATGACATGAGGTAAATATTGCAATAAAATTGTGAAAATAGATTATCATAACACTCCATGTAACCTTGGTAAGAAATATGAATTATCCTGATGATGGTCATAGCAGACGATATAAGTAGTTTATAACACAAATATGCAAGCAATATAATTATAAGTTAAAGTAGAAGAGTATAAAAAAGAGCAAATAATTGGGACAGATTTTCAATAAATACCAGAGTAACTCCCTCGTGCTTTAACTGTGTCCTTTAATGTAACATTGCATTTTTCGCCATACCAAAGGACTGCATTGTCAACACGCAGATAGTTAAGATTACATATGCTTGAATGGTATCCTACTGAACATTTAATATTTGCTGTAGCTGATAAACAGTAGAATATTTAAAGTATCACAGATTCCAATCTGCTGATTCAGTTAAAATTTTGTAGCAGCTCAGTCTGTGCACTGTAGTTACCACGATTGAGAAAATTACTAAACGAAAATATAAATACAATACAATAAGTAGTAAAACTGCTTCAAAAAGTGAATAAAATATATAAGAAAATACTTCACAGACACTCTAACATTACTAGAAATAATAATGAAAATATATTGCACTAAAATTGCTAAATAGGGTATTTCTGAATACTCAAAGCAAACTTGAATATAAACCCCCAGTTTTATATATAGTGGTTAGATAGAGGGAAGTGTTATATCACATGTCGTACCATATGAAGATTGTATTAGAAAAAGAGCAAATATATATTAATAGTTAAGTTTAAATATGCATGAATGGTATCATATTGAACATTTAACATTTGCTGTAGGTGATAAACTGTAGAATATATTTAAAGTATTACAGATTGCAATCTGCTTATTCATTTAACATTTTGCAGCAGCTCAGTCTGTGCACTGTAGTTACCATGATTAAGAAAATTATTGAACAAAAATATAATTACAAAACAATAAATAATAAAAAGGCTTAAAAAAAGTGAATAAAATGTATATCAAAATATTTTACAGACATTCTAACATTACTAGAAATAATAATGAAAATATATTACACTAAAATTTCTATAGGGTATTTCTTAAGACTCAAAGCGAACTTGAATATAAGCCCCCAGTTTTATATATAGTGGTTAGATAGAGGGAAGTGTTATATCACATGACGTACCATTTGAAGATTGTGTTAGAAAAAGAGGAAATACAGAATATACAATACATTGGTAGTATATACATAAATAAAACATATACTAATTGTGCTATACTAACATGCATTATTTTATCACATAAGAAACCTGCATTGTCTGTTCACATCTTATAATGGCTTACAATGTTTAGGAAATATAATGCAAAATTAGACATTAAACTTACAAACTGATAAACTATGCTAGGATATTTAACATTGCACATTACATTGTGCTGAGTTAATCAATATTTTTCAGCGCCTTAATCTGAATAATCATTATTGTCAAAATTATAAAAACTAATTGCTAAACAAATACAATCAATACCTAATATTTTATCACAAGAAATGGAGAAATACCTTACAATGATTTTTACTCTTTACCAAATTGTTCTTATGATGAAAACCGCTGCTCAGTTATGGCCTTATCCATACAGAGTTTGGATCCTTTTTCATAGATAAAGGTGATTATGTTCTTTAATTTATGCAAAAGAGAAGGAGTTTTGCTAACATAGCGGAGAAATGGAGTAAGTTCCTCCGAGTTTTTAGGCGCCTTTAGGTGCCATTGTTTTGTGAAATCACATTCAAACACGTAATGAACAACCGGATGAACAAGCACTATTTGCAGCCATACCCTTTTTGTTGAGATACTGCGGTGTTGGAGTATGTCCAGAAAGAAACTGTGCTTCTTTGTGGTCCTTGACTAGGAAATCAAGAGAAACAAAGGGTTTAAGGCTATATGTCCCTCTAGTTTGTTCTGCCTCATTCCATTCTTGTTGCCAGGCCATTAGTAAATGGTTGCGTAATTTAAAATGATTTGGGCCGTTTTAATTCAAATTTTTGCATGTTTGACCATGCTTTGGCAGCTTGCTTTGCCAGTGTGTCAGCTCTTTCATTAATAAAATGTCCAGCATGAGCCTTGATCCAGAGAAGACAAATTTTCCAGCGGTTGTTAAATGTCCTGAGTCGATTTTGAATGTCTTGAATCAGTGGAATCACTTCTGACAACAGTATTAGTTCTTATACTCCTGTACATTACATGGTATGCACGTGTGCCCATACAGCTTCAACACAATGCCACAGAATTCGTCGACCGTGGTGAATGACATATGGTGATGAATCAGTCATTCGGCAACTATTGACCAAACATTTTCTATTGGTGAGAGTTATGGAAAACATGCTCTCCAACCCCAATACCGGTAACATGCGATTTGGAATTATCCTCCCGAAACCTATCGGTTTCTCAATCCTCGTATAGAAGCTTAGCAAAAATTAAACAGCCATTATTCAAAGTATCGTCAATGTTAACAAGAGGTAACAGAGATTTATATCCAGTGGTACCTCATACCAACACTTCAGGTAATGGGCCAGAATAATTAGGCCGAAATTATGCTAACAATATGCATTTGCCCCTGAGTGGCCAAACGCGGTTACGATCAATCAGGATTTTGTAAACAGAACTGGAATTCGTATGAAATACGATGACTGCTATTCTTGAGGGCAAATTCGTCGTTGACTGCAACATTGAAAGCTACCCAATCTTTGATTAGTGTTAAAGGTAATTGAACCCAGAATCCTTAATATATTCTGCTACTGAATCTACACTGAAACGAGTTGAAAGTCCATGCTACTACAAATATTAGCGAATTAGATATAGTAGACCCTCATTTCGTAATAGTATTTCATACCTTGAATCAGGAATCATGACATGGTTGTATGATCCACTAAAAGCATGCTAATAACATATTTGTACAACTTAGTTGTTAATGACTAAGGATATCTGAGATTAGTAAGGCGTTTAGTGTGATCATTTTGAACCCATAGATTCCAAATATTTTGAAGATAGTCTCAAAATCTGGAGCAATAATACTGCTATATGACAAACAGTATTTTTAATATGCTACAGTTCAACTTCTTTCAAAATCAAAAACTTGTTAATGAGCATTTTATTTATTTATTATTTTTTTTTTACCTAGCACCAATGTTTAAATGGAGTTTATACATGAAAATCCTGTTGAACATATTTTTCATTTAAAACATTGTAAATGTCTCTATCGCCTCCTTTATTACGAAAATACATTGAAAAACTAATTGTTGTCAAATTAGGCATCATCGCCTTCTTGGTACAGTAGCTATAATGTGTACATGAATGTACAATTTAATGCACCATATATTTTGACTTCATTTAAGATAATTAATCCATCACATAAAGTGGCCAGTAAATAAATTATTTCAACAATTTTATCCTATAGATTTAATAAAGTGAGAATACAGCTTTTATAACAGTTAATATTTTTTATAATTTTAATGAATAATTATTACTAAATTTAAACTATGAATAAAATAAATCTTTTTACTTCCTCTTACTGCCGGCTGCACTTAGAATACACCTATTCAACACTGTAAGGGGTGAATGTAATGACATCTTATACAGTGGAGCGCCCAGGGGGTAGTGCCATTTCTCTCCGAAAATGAAGAAATAAAAAAAAAAACTCTGAGAAAGAAGCATTCATGTCCGAACCAGAACTCGAACCTGGAACTCACTTTTTTGAAGTTAGGGAAACTAACCTTTCCGCCGTCTATCTGCTGAATAAAGTAAATCTGAAAGCAATATTATAATTAACAATAATACAAAAAACAGACTTATCAAATTTAAAGTTAATTGAATTCATAGAATTTTTAAAAAAGTTTGTCAATGATTTTGAGTATTAGTATATGATTTTTGAAAATAATCAGTTTGCTTGACTTGAACCGTGTTATGGATCATCAATACTCAATATATTTCTGGTAGAATACAGGGAATAATTACTTTTGAAATTCTAGATTGGGTTTTGGATATCGTTCCACTATTTCTTTAACGTTGTTTATTAAATTATTGATCAAAATGATTAAAGTTTGACATTTTGATACATTTTTTTTATTCAGAGAATAGAAATCTTTTATCACAAATTTATTAGACGAAAAAGGAATTCCAGAAATTCTGGAGAACAGTTAATGCATACAATCACCGTTCTGGTAAAATAAACTTTACGTGCGAAAAGTATGCTATCATTCGACATCTATGTTAATCAAGAACTTTAAGCAGAGTGATGATTTTTCTTTTCCATTAAACAAAATCTCATTGAATACCATCATGATCATCGAATTCCAAAACAACATGACCAATAGTTCTTTAATTTTTAAATCGTTCCTGTAATAATCATCACACCCCGTATTTATTTTTTCTGCATTTTAAATAATTTTTTACTGGTGCTAAATAATAATAAATATTTACATACTTCGCGGGATAGAATACGTCCTAGATCTTATTTATCAAGACTTTTGACGATAATTCTTATCATGAAGATGGATCTAAAAATAATAGAAAATTAATTGTTCCGAAAACTCTTATTAAATTACATAGCATTAAATTTTTTTACGAAAACATATCCTGTCCATTCGTGGAAAAATATTATTGATTTCTTATTGTATAGATAATACTGACGAGTTGTATCTGTACATAGAATTGCAATTTCTTTCTTTTTTTTTTTTTTTCAAAACATATGAAGGTTTGTTTTTTCGAATGCTGCCTAAAAACCTCTTGAATCTTAAAAAAGTTATTTTAAACGGTGGGCACTTGTGTGACGAACCCTATGCCACAACAAGGCCAGAAATTGCTACTCATTTGTCGTTACCCAGCGAGCACCTTTGAACCAAGTCAGGGAGGCGAAAAGCGTCACCTGCGCCATACCACCACAAACCCTTTTATAGGATGGGCCACATTCATACATCATCACAGAAGAAAGGACAGAGAAACACAGGGAGAACAGAGAAAGAAAGTAACATCCGTGCCCAAACCGGGGTTCGAACCTGTGACCCACAGCTCTGGAGTCAGGAAAGATAAACACTCAGCTATCGGTCTGCAAATATTTTATATTTAAATGATAAGCATATAAAAATACGATTATTTCCGTATCAATACGAAAACAGTAGGTGTGATTAACCTCCATCTGGGTTCACGAAGTTTAAACACGCAAATGGCAATTTTTTTTTTTTTTAGCATTGTGTGTACCAGCATATTTTCCTGTTGTCCGAATACTGGTCTAATCCAGAACTTCCAGTTAGATGGAAGTGTTTGGGTGAAAATCTTCGAAAGTTAGTAAAAAAGATCAAACAAAAGTCTCTCAACATTTTGTGTACCAATTCAGAAAGAGCATTTCACTTAGAAGACATACAATCACGATTTATTTTACTTACTCCATCCGCCTTTAGTAAGCATGAAGAATACTTTTTATGTTAGGATTCAATCTCTCTACTTTCTGATAAACTTTGTGTGCCAATCCAGAAATATCATTTCACTTAGAAGACATACAATCACGATTTATTTTACTTACTCCATCTGCCTTTAGTGAACATGAAAAATATTTTGTTATATTAAGATTCAATCTCTCTACTTTCTGATAAAGATTCTCTCAACACTTTGTGTACCAATCCAGAAATAGCATTTCACATAGAAGACATACAATCACGATTTATTTTACTTACTCCATCCGCCTTTAGTGAGCATGAAGAATATTTTGTTATGTTAGGATTCAATCTCTCTACTTTCTGATAAACTTTGTGTGCCAATCCAGAAATATCATTTCACTTAGAAGACATACAATCACGATTTATTTTACTTACTCCAACTGCCTTTAGTGAACATGAAGAATATTTTGTTATATTAAGATTCAATCTCTGTACTTTCTGATAAAGATTCTCTCAACACTTTGTGTACCAATCCAGAAATAGCATTTCACATAAAAGACATACAATCACGATTTATTTTACTTACTCCATCCGCCTTTAATGAGCATGAAGAATATTTTGTTATGTTAGGATTCAATCTCTCTACTTTCTGATAAACTTTGTGTGCCAATCCAGAAATATCATTTCACTTAGAAGACATACAATCACGATTTATTTTACTTACTCCATCTGCCTTTAGTGAACATGAAGAATATTTTGTTATATTAAGATTCAATCTCTCTACTTTCTGATAAAGATTCTCTCAACACTTTGTGTACCAATCCAGAAATAGCATTTCACATAGAAGACATACAATCACGATTTATTTTATTTACTCCATCCGCCTTTAGTGAGCATGAAGAATATTTTATTATGTTAGAATTCAATCTCTCTACTTTCTGATAAATAGTCTCTCAACACTTTAAGTACCAATCAAGAAATAGCATTTCACTTAGAAGACATACAATCACGATTTATTTTACTTACTCCATCCGCCTTTAGTGAGCATGAAGAATATTTTGTTATGTTAGGATTCAATCTCTCTACTTTCTGATAAACTTTGTGTGCCAATCCAGAAATATCATTTCACTTAGAAGACATACAATCACGATTTATTTTACTTACTCCATCTGCCTTTAGTGAACATGAAGAATATTTTGTTATATTAAGATTCAATCTCTCTACTTTCTGATAAAGATTCTCTCAACACTTTGTGTACCAATCCAGAAATAGCATTTCACTTAGAAGACATACAATCACGATTTATTTTACTTACTCCATCCGCCTTTAGTGAACATGAAGAATATTTTGTTATGTTAGGATTCAATCTCTCTACTTTCTAAAAAGGAGAACGACGCTCTAGCTAATCAGCACAATTTCTTGGTATGAGCAGTAGAAATATTCATCAGAAATATTTGTGTGGAAATTATAGTGACAATGAGAAAATTAACAAATATAGCATAGGAAAATTTTAAATAGGTATTACTTATGTTTATTATTATAATAGATATATACGAATTGATTTATAAATAGTTTATTACTTTAGATGGTTTAATTTTATTTTCAAAATAATTAAGAACAATGCATAAATAGAAATTTGAAATATTAACAAATAGATCTTTGTTAATTTTTTGAATTTCTATTTCGTCTCATACATAATTCACTCAAAAAACATATGAGGTTGTATAATATTTTGAAAACCTTAAAAAAAAGGTTATAAAAAGACTTCAAATCTTCATTTTAAATTTTGGAAAGTGACTAGTAATAAAAGAATGTGAAGTGTCTCAGCAATATTTTCAAGTTATATTTACAAGGTAGAAAATAAAGAAAGAAATCTCTTTTGAATGCAGTATTTTATCTCATTTGAGGGTACTAAGTCTCATTTCGAAGAAAATGCAGAATGTTAAATAGTGTGTACATTGTAAATGAAAATTAATATTTACGGGGATTTCAATTAAGTGGTTAGGAGTTTTCCTCGTATTACACACAAAATTCAAATAAACTTTTTTTAAATTCAAGACCCAAAAATTAGTCTTAATGAAATTGTAATTTCATGTATTAAATGATAGCAAGCACTGAGATAATATATTAATGCGATATATATATATATCGCATTAATCTCCTCCTATCTAAGACTGTGCTAAATGAACAAAGAACATTTGTATTGTCAATTTAAAATAGCAATGTGTGTGCTCTGTTTCCACAATTCATAGTCCATGAAATTTAACAAAATATTGTTCTCATTGCATTTCTAACTAATTAGCCAGAATTTGGATGCTTAAAAATTTGTTTCGCTTATATTATCTGTTACTTCAAATAGATTTTGTATTTGTCAACAGGGTTTATTTTTGTATTTAATATTTTTCTGTTTTGCATCTGACAATATAACAGTTATTGGAAAAAGAATTTAACTGAAGTTTCTAAAATAGAAATATAGTTATTATATATTTTAGTTGTATTTTAACTAAATTGCATTTTCATTTTAGAATCTTCTGATTTTTTTTTTTTTTCAATAATTTTTGAAATTTGTTTCTTGACGTAATTCAGCCGTTCAGACAAGGAATGTATACAATGATTTTAAAAGAAAAAATAATTAATCGTGATCTACTGAAACAAAATGAAAATCACAAAAACTAAAGGACGGAAATTTTGGCAGGTAAAATTAATTTGTCCGACAAGAGGAAATGGCATCACTCATTAAGAGCTAGAATTAAATAAATATTTATGTGTATTGGAAATAAGCAATGCATCAAGTTAAAGGAAAGCTAATACTAAATTGCTGATTGCAAGTTCTTTAAACAAGAATGTGACTAGAGTCAGAGTTTAAACTGAATCCAATTCCTCACTATATTTAATTGTATTGACTTAACTGCTGAATGATGTATTTGTCGATAATCATGTTTTTGTTTGGAAAGCTTTAAGATCAATATCTCCATTCTGATTTCTGTGTGTGATTCGCTTATAAAAATATAGGTATGGATGACTATTTGTTTTGATTTCCGATTACACATAATTGTTGTGATTTCAAGAAAAAACAGTTGATCTATAGGACCAGTTTATTTTATAGTCATCAGTGTCGTTCGTTTTATGGCACTGATCTCAAGAGACATTTTCCAAAAAAAAGCTGAGTTCATCCTCATTCAGAAATGATGTCCCAGAAATGTTTGTGACAAGTTAAAATCCTTCCGTTACCCTGTATGGTCATCAGACTTTGCGCTTAAGTGGCAACCGAGATCTTAAGGGATTAATTTTACCTCTTTATCCACTGCCTATATTCATGGCTAATTTAATAAGTTTAGGATTGAGAAGCCTAAGATTATGAATAGACTCTGTTATTACAGCGTATATTGCAATTATATTTGCACTCCAGACATCGCGAAAAAAGCTTTAGATTTATCATTTTTTCTGTGAATTTTTCTAAAACAATTTGTGTGTGTGTTTCTATTTAAAATTTTAGCATCGATTGAGACTAACGCATACACAGTCGATAATAAATGAATATATATGCTGATTTTTTTTATTGCTTTGATACATTATATTTTTATAAAAAATTAAATCTTTTTTGTCTAAATATAAAATTAGTATTTTCTTACTATATTTACAAGAGTAAAAAATTAAATTTTTTTGCAGTACAACACTCAAAATAAAATTTATAGATTTATTTCTTTTTTGTCTTTTCTAACAAAATAGAAAGAAAGAATAAATAAGGAGCTCATATATAAACTCTTAAATAGAAATAACTGTACCTCTCTTTATATTTATATCCATTTAAAGTGATGGAATTGCCTTTGAGATAGAGACTATTCCAAATAAATTTGATGATTTATGATTATCACAAATGTATCAATAAGAACAGCTGCATGTAAATTCATTTTATATATGCTTTCGATTTTTAACGACTTCTCGCCATGATCAAAAAATACCGTCTCTAAATTTAATTTATATTAATGTAACCGAGAATTTCAGATTTTATGTGAGATACTTAGCTGAAAATTCTATATGTGTGGCTGATCTAACGATCCGTTTCTTTTGATCAGAAATTCATACAACGGTGAGCATCTAATTGTATTATATGATATTTATATTGAAATACTGAAAAAAATTTCAGTTGACATCATATGGCACCCACAGATCAAACATGCATTCACATCCAATGAAATAAAATTCTAAAACCAATATTTCAAACTTTTCCATTATAAATTTTTCTTGCAATCTGAAAACTTAACGAGTACTTAATCACACCAATACATACGAATTTCTGTACAGATTTTACCATTTTTTCTTATGAAATTTTAAGGTTATGATGTATAATTGTCAAGTATTAACTTTCAAAATATTTAAGAAATTTCAATCTGATTCGATTAGTTGGTAATAGTATTAAAGGAATAAGAAAGAATAAAGTTTCTTAAAATCATACACCCAAAATAGTGTTAATAAATATGTGTTTGGGCTACGTACATAACTTGACATATTTAAAAATATTCAGGCATGTTTTTAATTCAATGACTTTCTTATAATAAAACAAGACTGTATAATCTTTTTTCATAAATTTAAGTATAGCTTTAGATCCGCAAATTTTGTTGTAACGATTCTTATATGCTGATGAAAAGTTTCAAGACACAAAATATCAGTTAACTAGAAAAGTTCAGCCACTTTTAAATGAGGCAAATTGCAAGTGCTTTAATACACGGACATATATTTATTACCACAAAGCTATCTTCGAGCTTTTCAGACAAGTGATATATAAGACTTAGTAGCTCTTTGTGTTCCCAAGGCACAATTCGGAGGTTAGATCTCGGCCTGGGCAAGATCGACTCTGCCTTTCATTCCTTCAAAGGGTAGATAAAATTGAATACCAAGCATGCTTAATAATTAAACACTGAGGGTTTTGCGTTAGGCTGACTACATAACCGGGACATAGGCTTCAGACTAATGGCTCTTGGTCATGAAAGCAGATATTGGCCTGAAAGCCTTGACCCCTCGGGAATGTCGTACCACTGAGTTTAGTTTTTTAGATATATAAAACTTGCTCACAAGGAAGTTTGATAGATTTCAGTTCAGTTTGTGAATTCGTAAAGAAGTTTAGTAATGGCCGTTAAACAAGGACATCAACAAAGTATGCTATATAAATGCAAACTGGATACAAACTCTGCTGCGCCATACTGAAAAATATGTATGACATTTGGAGGTGATGCAGTAACTATAGCTCAATCGCACATTTCGTTCTGCTGATGAATCGCTTGAAGATGGACCACGATAGGATGTCTTAAAAGGCAATGGTTTGAAAGATGCTATCGAAGAGTATACTTCTCAAACGTGCCAGGAACTTACAATTAAATTCCATGCATCTTGTGGAACCATTCGTGCTCACTTACGCAAGCTGTGAAAGTGTGGAAGCTAAGCAAATGGTTCTTTATCGGGCTTGCTGAATGCAATAAACTTCAAAAGTTATTCATCTGCTCATCAATTTTTTCCTTCCCAAAAAACGATACGTTTCTGGACTATCTGAGGGCGAGTGATGAAAAAGGGATCAGTACAGCAGTCTCAAGCGTTCACATCATTGGTTGTCAAGGGCATATCTAATTCATCGAAATGCAAAGGCTCTACTCCATGAGTTTGCATCAGGCTGGGAGAATGGGAGAAGGTTGTCCCATGTAATGATGTTTATTTCGACGAATAAAGTTCGTTTAGTCACACCAATACTTCGCGTGGAATTTTTATTTCACATAGCTACAAATATTTTTTGGTTACTTGATATATCTCGGGATATATCCTGTGGAACTTTGTATAAAAGGGTAGTATCAAGAAAAATATTTTCTTAAATGATAAAGTGGAATGGCCAAAATGGAATTTAGAGATTATTTCTACTGATAGAACAACACATGATTTATTTGTATATAATTTATTTTGTGCATAATTTATAAATTTTACATAATTTATTTAAACTATTTGCCACACACCCCATAAACTGATTATTCTTAATTTTCAATTCTCTCATATTTGTAATTATGATTTCTGTCATACGTATGAAGTGATTATCCGGATGCAATATAAAGTACACTAAAGAAATGCACTTGCTTTGCTGGCAATGATAAGTCTATTTTTTTTCTGTATTTTATCTTTCATGAAAGCATCACGAAAAAAATTCAATCACTCATATTTATATTTTAACAATTTGATTTAAAGTGGTTTCATTCTCGCTCAACAAAATTTATTTCAAATTTTTAAAATAAAATTCTGAAACATTTAAGTCTAAATACTTAAGAACAATAAAAATTTCTTTACAAAAACATTCACGTGAAATTTTCAAATTAATCTACAATTGCTCTTGGTAAGATAAATTTTGGAAGTTGCATCTGTGAGTTCTTTGCTAATTAAAAATTTTTTAAATGAAAACATTTTGAATATGATCACAAAATTTTCTCATAAATTTAAACTGAAATATTTAAATGACTTTTATCTCTGAATTTGAAGTAGATTTATATACAGACACAAAAGGATTAGAGTTGCTTATTTTAAAATACCTATGAATTTATAATTTCCCTTTAGATTAGATTAAGCTCGAGTTAGGGTAGGGGGTTCCAAAGGAACCTACTCGCACAGCGACCATAGGTCTATTGCCCTATATCCTGAAGAAAAAGCCTTTACTTGAAGAGATTGAAGCAAAATTCAGCAGACATTAAGCAGGAATGTCCTACAGCATCCAAGGTTCAATGAAATGCAGACCCATGTGCAAAAAATGTTATTTTCTCTCTAAATAGCTATATTTATATTCTTTTAAATTATTAAAAAAATTGTAATGTGAGACATTGTTGTAAAGCTTGCATACGAATTTAACAGCTAAGTTTTGTTTATTATTCCTCAGATGTTTTCAAACGAACTCGTTATTATTTATAAGTTTGAATTTTCTAAATAAAATTCTGGTATAAACTTATTGTAATTTATTAATGTTTTCTTTCCTAACTCTGAATTATATATAATAGAATAAATTATTATTCACAATGTATCAAAATAAATTTCGTCACCTCATGTGTATCTCTTAAATATATAATTGTTATTATTTCAAAAATTATATTTATGAAAACTATTGTCTTATATTTGATTTTTCTTATCTGACATTGTTTGTGAAATTTATTTAGTTTAAATATTTTTACTTTAGTTTAATGTCATTTTAGCTTCTAAAATCCTATTCTGTAACTTCAAAGTGAAGAGAGGGCGTCAACAGGTGGTACAAGTGATGTAGGTCTGAAACAAAACTGTTATACTTTTGGTTCCTGATAAGGTCACCCACATATGGTCACCATTAGTAAGGTCTTCTGCTTGGTCCTTACTTCAAAACTTAAATAAAAAATGGTCTTTATACTTATTATTTAGATTTAGAAATTTTTTTCACACACGTACATAATGTCTTTGACTTTAGAAAGTCAACATTTTTTTATTTTTTATTTATTTTTTAATTGTTCACATTAATTTCCATTTTAAAATTTTCAGATTCTCAATAAAGGTTTCTGGACAAGAACGATAAAGTTTATCACATAAAAATGATTTAATTACATGGTAAATCCGATTTGCATTTTTATTGAAAATGAAGCTGCAAGCATCTGCTGATAAATTATGCCAATATATAAGTGATAAATTTTATGCCATCATAAAATTAATAATTAAGATATTAATTATTATTAATTCAATTAACCAATCATTGCTGATGCTAATGCCAATATTTTCAACATGCAAATGACTGAAAGGTGATTTTGTTGCCAAAAAGTAAATAAATGAATGAGTTCCTGTATTACATAAATGCGCCCAAATGAAAAGGAAAGGTTTTTATAGTTCAAATAAAAGAAATCAGTAATCATGATGCAATACTTTCGACCCCCGAAAATTCGAAACTAAGAAAAAAAAAAAAAAAAAAGCGTTGTATACTTTATATACTTCATTCGCTACCATTACCTCCGTTACCATCCGAGAAAAGACAATGCCATAGCTTTACCTGTACACGAACATTGAAAGTGATTTAAAGGGCCATTTGTTATTATACTCTTCCTCCAGGAATAAAAACATGTAAGACTGAAGGAGCAGAAAAGAAAAAAAGAAAGAAAGAACGAGAAAACGAATTTGTGGCCGAATTCCTGTCCAACAGGTCTCTTTTCCTATGTCCGCTGACCCTAACCAACAGGTCAGGTGATAAAGTGGAGGGGGTGGGGAAAGGGAAATGTTCGAAGGAGAAAAAAAAAAGAACCAGAGTTAGTGATGCGGCTAAACGTCAAGCTAGCAGTCTTCTCTACCCTCCCCACCCACTCCCTCATTCAGAGAAGAATTTTTTTGTGGTATATTTATTTCTTACATCCCACCCCACCATATTTTCTCCACTCGTGTAATCTGACGAATGGGCCCTAAGGCGGGCCCGGTCCTCTTCTGCGAGCGGTTTTCTTCCTCAGCAACAATCTCAGCGCCAGACAGAGTCAACAGGTAAAGTAATGCCCTTGTGTTGTGTGATGGTCTGAATATCGGCTGCAATGTTTGGCGAAGTATCACTTTTCGTAAGCGTAGAAAATTTTTTTCATGTTCTTGAAGCAGGATCATTTAATGCTTTTGTCATGTTTTCCGTTTACAGCGTCACATTTTAAAATTTAGAAATTAATTTGTTATAACAGTCATGGTAAGAAATTATTGAAGTATACGAATTATTATATATTTTTATTTTTGACTATAAAATGTTTCTCTTAATTTATTCTAAACACATAAATTATTAAAATGTTGATTTCAAACATACTTATTTAAGATTTCTATTAAAATAAATCATGATCTTTAGAGCTTTTTTCATTTTTCGTTTTAACAAAGGTTTTTAAAAAAATCAATAATTGTGTGTTTTACTAAATTTTTAATTATATATATATTTGTCGAATTATTCTACAATACAATTCAAGGATATTCAGTTTATGTATACTATTACTTGAACGGCAAAAAAATATAAATTTAATTCTTCATACTGATTATACATACATAGCTGTGTAAGCGAGCCTCAGACTGTACCTTAAGGTTAACGGGTTTGGGAGCGTCATCAGCAAGCCCCTCGTAATTTTGAAACACTGTCATATGACAAGGTCACATCTGAGTTGCCATATACTAGACTACTATACTATTATTTCTACTTTTTATATTAAAAATTTGAAAATATGTGTTTTTTGAATACTTGCTAACATTAAATGGAAAAGAAGGTTAACGATTAAAAATAGACTCAACCTATTTATACAAATGCCAAACATACGGAACTCTGGAAAGCAAGTGAAAAATTATTTGATGTGAAAATAATGAATTAAAAAATTTAATGAATATATTTTGTAACTCTTAAGCATTTTTGAGGGTGATTGCGAACTCATGATATCTTCAGAAACACTCACACACATAAATTATATTCAAATATATTTTCTCACAATTCCTACAGCTAATTTTAGAAACATAATAAACAGTAAATGATTTTAAAAGAACATTTAAAAGTACACTCGGATTATATTCCTTCAATAAAACTTGTATATTATCTTTTCTGATAAATAAATGTTACAATTTTAAACTAACATAATTATTTTATAGATCGATTTTAAATGGGGGAAAAAAAAAACTCCCCGCTCTCTTTTTTAAAAAATGATAATCATTTTTTCGAATACAATTTAATCAATTTTATTTAATTTATCTTTTTTTAACTAAAGTAACTTGAATGCAAAATAAACATTCATATTATAGTCAAAATAAAAATTATATTAGAGTAAAAAATGTATCTGAATCATTGAGAGTGCAATCTTTAACAATGGCCTTCAGCTTAAAAAAAAAAAAAAAAAAAAAAAAAATTCAACTTTTTAAAGATTGATGTACTATTTTATGTGTCACTTTATTATTTTTGAAAGGTATTTTCGGTCGACGCTAACAATGATTCGATAGAAATGACACAGTTTAGTGATATAATCGTAACCTTGCCGTCACATGTGTTCCACATTAACTGGTCATTGGCTAACATCCTACCGCAGGTGCATATCGAAGTCTAAAGAGAAATACTTTTTTTTCCTTTTTTCTGCATTTGAGTTGATTTCAAAGCTTTTACTGTGTACAGTGTATATAGATCTTCTATTTTTCACATACTAAGCATAATAAAATAAACTGTTCGATGAAATATCTGCAAACTTGGCGTCCAAAATCAATAGTTTTTATATTTTGTAATAATTTGTGTTTTGTTCATTTTTGATGGTTTAGAATTAGATACTTTCACTTCGAGAAGAAGTTAACTGAGGACGAAAAACGTGGCAATTGCTTATATGTTTTCTATAGTTTTCAGTAGATCTTGGGAGACCTAGGAAAATTGAATGCTTAAGTAGAAATGTTACCTACCACAAGTCTATATTCATGTGCAATTCTAATTTCTTTTTCTCTTCAATTCAGAATGTAAACGATTAATACTAAATTATCAAGGCTTAATATGTACATTTCACAAAATGAATCGAAACTCATATTTATTTTCAATTTTCCTCCAGAAATTAAGCAGACAATTTTGTCCGCGAGGATCCGATGACATCATATGAAAGTATCTAATTGACATATTCAATATTTATTAATATTTATTAAAATATTTGTATCTTAAATATATTTAAAATTTATTTGCATTTAAAGATGCAAATAAATTTATTTACAGTTTTAAAATATTTTAAATATGTTTAAAGATAAAAAAATCTTAATTACATTTAATAAATCTAAATGTGTGTCTTCTTGTATGAAAACTTGACAATGCTACGGAATTTTTTAAAAAAATTCTAACATTAAATGGAAAACAAGGCAACTCATAAATGAAATCAACTTAGTTATACAAATGCGAAAGCAACGGGAACTTCATGAAACTGATGATTCTTATGAATAATTTTTGCACAAAACAATTTTGTATGGAATTTTTGTTTCATAGTTGGATTGAAAAATTTAATATCATAATTGAAAGCATTCACTCACTTTTTATTTAAAGTCCGATGCCAAATTAATGCTATATTTTTTTTCACATCTTCTTACAAGTGATTTCAAAAATATAATAAATGAACATGATTTAAAATAGATTCAAGAATTTCCTCTGATATTTTGGTAAACTAATGATTGTTTTCGTTTTAATGACATATGCTAATGCTATGTTTCATTTACGATGCAATGCATCAAAAAATAGCATATTATGTATAACATTCTAAATTATTTAAGCGATATGTTTAATTTCTTTCGCAAGCAAGCAATTGAAAACATTATTATGCAGTAATGACTATTTTGAGAATCTTTTATTTGTTTTATTTGAAAATAAATTGAGATACTCTGTTTGTAGCTAAAATCAGATTCGATCTTTCACAAGAGGACTGTTCTTGTATTTTGTTTTTATAAATTATTTTTCTTCTTTTCAAAATCTGATTTCCAAAGTTGTCTGTAATTCGTTAAATTTATTCACTTGCGTATGACATCACTATTAACTTATTCCATCTTGTATTACATTGTAACTTTATTTTTAATCTCTGTTTGAATATCTCTTTCCCTAATTAAGTGTTTTTTTCTCTTTTTTTTATAACATTATTTTTCATAAAATAAAATTATATTCAAATTATAGTTTAAATAAACATATTATACAATACCCCGTATTAATTAATTTTGGGATTTACTAAAAATCTTGTTAAATATAATATAAGATTATTATACAATGGTAAAATTTGCATAAATCATTATCTTATATTTTGGCATGAAATAGTTTTTGATAAAATGTATATTGCCTTTTGTAAACGAAATAATTAAAACTGATGATGATTATAATTAGAATAAAGCACAATTCGATAACCAAACATAATTAGAGGATAAATTCTCTTCCAATGTTTACAAACTGAAATTCTCTGAAATTGTTTCCAACAATAAATTAATTTTATTAATTATAATTTAAATAATAACTAACAGTTACTGAATCTAATAACTGACAATTAATGAGCTTGTATGGATTTCAAAACTTGTTTTAAAATTAAAATTGTCAAAACTAAACGTTAAAAATTTTTAAATTTCATCATTTTGCAATGCAAATAAATTTTTTTTAACTAAGAAAATAAGTTACTGTATGTTCATTTGTGAAAAACTTTATGTTTTTTAGAATTTTGCTTAAATAAGATTCAAATTTGGTATTTGTGTAGAACTAAAGTTTTACACACACCAATACCAACTGTCAAAATTTAATCAAAATAATTCCTGCGTACGCTATTTTAATTGAATTTTGAGAAATAACATTCGATTTTGATAATTTATTTGAATAAACTATTCTAAAATGAATGTGTAGTTGTACTATAAAAATTATCATTCTGTTGTAATTTACTCTGTGACTTTTAATATAATATTATTTAAATTTTGTTTTATTATTTAGAACTAGTAGTAATAGTTTTTATATTTAATTCAAATTGGATTTATTATTGAAATTGCTTTCTCTTTCGCGAAAATTACGATTTCAATAAAAAAAAAGATTTTATTTTATAGTATTTTATCTTTTCAATAATTTTATAAATATTTTTTGTGAAGTTGTTCTGATTAAAACTAAATTTTACAATTGAAGTTTTGAAATTAATTACTTTTATCATATATTAGCATCCATACCTGTGTAAATTTATGTATTCACACTACATAAATATCTATGCTTACACCACAACTTGTTTATTTGATAGTTTATTAAAATGTAAATAAATTTAATAATTCATTTTAATTTGGAAAAGTAATTGCCTCTGTAATATCAATGGCTCTTAATTGTTAAAAAGACATTCCCAGTGATTTTCAGAAAGTATAATAAAACTATTATAATTATTTTTCTGGTTAAATAATTGTGTAAGTTGTGGGTGTACTTAAAGAAAATAAAAAATAAAAAAAAAACATTCCATAAATACAAACATATATTCACAACAAACATTGTATTATTTAGCGATATTTAACACTGATTTTATTAAAGAAAAGAATAATTATCTAAAAAGATCTAATGTTTTGTTTTTAGAGGCTATGTTCTTAAAAATAAATTGCTTACTTTTATACAGTATTACTTTTCTTTTACGCTCAGATCAATTGCATGTCATTTAAATTCATTTCCATTATTTAATGCATTCATATAAAAGCCAGAATTAATTCCGGGTGAGTCTAAAATAGTAATATTAATAGAACCCCTGAACTAGGGTTAGAGCTATTTCATAATGCCCTTCTAAAATGAAGTCGAATTTTAAAGAGGAAAATATATGCCCAATTTTTTTGTCATTCATTAAAGATTTAAGTGTATGCTTAATTGTCTCAAGTATATTTCAAAATCGCACTTCGTCTCAAATAGTTCATTATCCAAGTGAAATATAGAAGTACGTTTAAATATTATATTGAAAATAAATAAACTTTTGTAGTGTGTATATGATAATCATTTTTAGTAATGATTTTTATTATGTACACATGAAAACTTATACTTAAATTGTGATTTTCATTTTATGGACAATGGCAATTTTGTTGATGAAGGCATAGATTCTTTTACTTGACACGAAATTGAGGAAAAGATAGTCTTGTTCATAAAGTCTATGTTTGGTAAAATTATATAGACGTTGATACTTAATGAAAATTTTCCGTTGTGATTGAAGATCAATAAGTGATAGTAAGGCATCACTCTCTTCTTTCTCTTTCAACAAAAGTCCACAGTACAGTGTTAAAAGGAAGTAAATGAATATAATGTTAAATCCTGTATTAATGAAATAAACTTTTTATTTTCGAAAATACATAATATTTTTCAAGTACAGATTTTAAATTTACGTATAATTTAAAAATTATAAGTGATGAAAATTTTTGAAAGATAAATTTCAAATATAATTATCTGAAAATAAATATGAGTTTCTATGTATTTAATGTATTCCTGTGTCTTTAAAAAATGATAAATTTGGCTTTATATAAATTATTATAATTTTAGTACTGTTTCTCGTAATCAAAGGAAAAATTGGAGAACAATTTTTGAAGAAGTAAACATTTTAGAGATTATTTTAGGATGGCAATTCAACAATTGATTGATAGAATTATATTGATTAATGAGAAATAATCATTAATGTCTTTAATATTGGAGATTGTTTTTAAAATGTAAATTAATGAAACGGAAGAAATTAAAATAAACTGGTTTGATAAAAACAGCTTTTTTTAGAAGATGAAATTCCTCTAAGTGTTTCAATAATTTTATTTTGAATTGCGCATAATGATTTCATAATCTTTAAATTTATCCGTAGTAAGCAAAAGTAAGCAAGATTAAAATGCTGCGTTAATATACTTAGGGAAATAAAAGAATGATTTGATTCCCATCTGCGTTACTTAATTTGTTGTTTAACTAGAATTTCTTGTTTGGATTACCGAAATTATTTTATTTCAGGAGTTCCTTATTGCTACGCAAAAGATGTCAGGGTTCCTCTCGTAATCTTGTTGCATGTTTATAAGGAACTTATTCCTATTTTTAGACTTTCTCCCTTTTTTATATAACTGTTTTCAGAAATAAAATTTTCAGGATTAGTTTTTGAAAATCAATTATTTCTATCAATCTTTTGAAATTATAGTAGATGATATTTTTGACATTAATATATTAATATTCTTCCTTTTAAATACCATCTGAATGGGAACAAAGAAAATTGTGAGCAACTAACTCTGTTCACCTTAACCAATTAAGGCATTGTTGTCACAAATGCAGAAGCAGTGCTAATGAAGCACATCAATTAAGCTTAACAGATAAAAACAATGAAGAGATTTCACAAACCTTTCAAAAATACTGTAATCTAATTAATATCTTAAATAATGAATTATAAAATTTGAAATGAATAACAAATACATGTTTATATTCTGTTTCGCATTTCGATTACAGGGTGACAACTTTATCCTGTTGACCAAAAAATATTGCATTAAAACTAAAAATATGGAATTTATTTTCAAAAAACTAACTTTACTTAAGTCATTTAGATATAACGGATTTAAGTATTTTCAAAATGGGGCCCTCTTGGGCATCGATACAGAGTCTTAAACAACGTGTAAAATTTTCTGCAATGGGCCGCAGTTCATCAGGCATTCATTTAGCCCATTCCTTCTTAAAAGCAGCCTTTAGGCATTACAAACTTCGATGTGGCTTAAAGCATACTCTTGATTGTAGAATAGACCAAACTCTATTAGAGAGGCCACATTCCCCAAGTATGAAATCTGGAAGATTTGCTTGACACCAGTCTTGCGTTGCTTTTGCTGTAGGAGAAGGGCAGAATCTTGTTGAAGTGTCCAGTTGCTGTTTTTAAAATGTTTTTGGGCTCAAGAAGTAAAACAGACTGTAAAATCTCATTGCAGTACGTGGTCTTGTTCATTTTGATGCCTTGATCTATGAAAACCAAAGTATGTTATCCAGATTCACAAATGTCTCCCCTAACCATAACTGGCTGAGGTTTTCGCTGACGTTCTACTCTTGTGGAAGTTCCAGGCCGATCAGATGACCAGTAACGGTTATTTGTCGATTAGGATTGTTCAATTGTGAAAAGTGTTTCATCCGTGAAGATGAAATGCTTCCCTTCACTTTTTGCGGATTTTCGAAGAAAAGCTCGACATCTTGGCAAGCGTTTACATTTATTTTTCTCAATTAGTTTCAGTATTTCTCGAAATTTATATGGCTTAAGTCCAAGTTCTTATTTTGCTATTTTTCTAACTGATTCTCTATTAACTCCTATTTCTTTAGCTATTTTTCTTATTGAGTTTCTTGAATTTCGGTTGATTCATTTCTCGAGGATTTTGCGAATTTTATTTGTATTCACAGTTCTTTCTTTTTCTCTAGGTATATCACCGTCATGGCCAAGCTCCAAGAATCGTTTCATAGTACGTGATACCGTTTGTCTGTGGATATTCAACTTTCTGGCAATCTGAATTTGCCATAATTCAGTCACAGATAAAGCAATTATTTGTCGTCGTTTGTTTGGCATATTATCTTAAACAAGGAAATAGAAACTACCTATTTGTTTTACAGGCATTAAGGTCTCTTAAGGAAATGAAATTATTACAAAAAGTGTTGTACTTGAATTAAACCAATCAAAAGAAGTATGATATTGTCAACAGAATAAAGTTGTCAACCTGTAAGTAAACTGTGTAAAAATAATATATTAGAAATTCATTTTTATTCCCTTTTTCTTAATTTAGATTACTTAAGCAGATAATTATAATTTTGCTGATGCTGGGTTTCTGCTATAATAAAAAATTTATAAATCAACGAAGTGTTCATATGTCTAAAAAATTTGTAAAATGATGACCTTAATAATAGAACAAAAACCATACAAACTAGAAAAAGAATGATAAAGAAATCATTTTAATCTTAATCGAAATTAGCATAATAATTATATAAATAAATATGAAATTCATTCGGGATTTGAATGATTAGGCATCAGATGAGAAAATAACAGTGTTGAAAACGGAGTAGCATGTGCAGATTATTTTCATAATTTTTAAAAATTTTAACAAAATAAGAATATAGATTTTTTTTAACAATTAATATAGTTATCAATAAACTTCAACAATTAAAAATAGTGAGATTTATTTTCCATACAGTTCATTGATAATACATGTGAGTGCTTAGGTTTGATTTAATGTAAATTATTAAAAATTTACTTTTATCACCAATAAGTAAAAAAATTACTCCATTGTAAACTTGTTTTGACACTTCTATTACCTTAATTAACTTATATTATATTTGTGGACAGTTCTAATTAAAACAAAATATAAATATAATATAATTATATACCATATTTATACACTATAATAATATTAATTTATATTTTATATCATATTTTAATGAAAAAGTAAAATATTTGATTGCATTTTACCATATGCATTAACATGTAATACTGATTTTGCTCTAGCTTATCAAGGCGACAGAAAAAATATCTACTATTTTCTTTTATAATTCAAAATTTACTTTCAGACTAAAAATTTGTCCCAAACAAATTAATTCCCGATTTGAGAAAGTTTCTGTAGCTATCACAATTAAGAAATATATTTCAGATTAATAATTTATTTATTTGAAACAAATTTTTATTGTTTATAATTTGACTAATAATAATGGCTTGTGTGTTTTTAAACGATACATTTTGTTTATTTTGAACACCAAAGACTTTTTAATCATCATTTTATGTTTTTGTATGTAAAAATAAATTTTCTTGCATAATTTTAAACCTATTTACAAATTGCTGTCGTACATTGCAATATTGCTTCTCAGAGTTGAAAGCTTAGGTTGATAGTAAAGAACCAAAGTGGTCTTCAGCTGCAAAATCTTAATAAATAAAACGATCCTAGAATATTAAGACAATCACTGATCATTTTTTAAGCGTAAATGAGGAAATAACGCTGCAAGGTTAATTATGATCTGTTTGGAATGCCTTTAATAACACAGGTTTACTGGGCGGAGAGCCGCCTATTGCTTTCCAAGACAGTTAAAAAGCTAATTCTGCGGTTGCAAGTAAAATTGCTCAATTGTTGAAGAAAGATAAAAATGCTTGGAATGTGTGATTATCTTGTAATTTATTGCTGTTGTAAATTGTAATCGCAGTTCCTTAAGTAGAAATAGAGGAAGTGTTTTTTTGAGTAAATTTAAAATACAGTAGTAGATGTAAGCTTTTGTAATTATGTGAAAGTTAGGAACGTTTTTTGCAAAATAGAAGAATGTAAATATACTTTTAATTACTGTAAGTTAAAAGGTTGTGTAAGCATAATGCATCGGCATTGGTGAATTATTGTTCATCTTGAAAAGATGCAAATAAAAATTGAGTATTTTATAACACTATTTTTATGAAATACAAGAAAATGTTGATGTTGTTTCTTTCAACTAAACATTTTCATGATCTGTTCCAGGATATTGTAAATTTAGTGGATATCTGGAAAAGTGGATAGCAGGAGATTAAAAATGCCGTGATATATTTCCAGGACTTATTTTAAAATGCACAAAGGGAGGAATTTTGCATTTTCCCAGGGTAGAAAACCGCTATGGACATTTGCTGAACGATTGTTTGCTGACGACGTAATCAAGCTTTTCCACATAGGTTTGGAAGAAAAAAATAAAGCTATTTTTCCATTTCAACACATTTTTTACATTTTAAGTTAATTTTTGTTCTTCTTCCCAGAGTATTAAGAAACACATCATTTTGAAGTGGAAGATTCGATTTTATCACTATTTAAACGACATCATATGAACAATGCAACATTTGTACGTTTGGAAATAATCTATGCATAAATGCATATTTGATAGCAATCTGATTTTTTGACTTTTCTGATACGAAAATAAGAGCATATCATACGTGGGAAAATTCATTTTTCATATGAAAAATGATTTTTCCCACGTATTTCTTGTTAAATTATTGAATGCGATGAAAATATGCATTCAATAATTTAACAAGAGTGTGTGATTTTTAAAAACTTTAACTGTGCATCTTTTATTTGTATCCAGTCTTTTGAAGATAAAATTAATGAATTCATCCGAATTGCTGAATATTCTTAACTTTCTATGCAGAAGTTAACTCTTAGTTTCACACAATTCAAGTCAGTGAACAAAGTACGAAACATATGACGTACTTTTATGTGTGTATATTCTTTTTTTAAGAAAGAGAAATTAAAAATAAATTTTATTATTCTTTATTCATATCGATCATTAACTAGTAAATTTAACCTTTTTTTAGTTAACATTTACTAGTTACTTGTTTCTATGTCACATGAAAGTTTAGAGCTAGAGGAATGAACTTAAAAGAAAATATAAAATTTATTTATTTTGACTATTATTCAACGTGTTTATCTATCTATCTATCTATCTATCTATATATATATATATATATATATATATATGTGTGTGTGTGTGTGTGCATGTGATACATAAATTTCAATAAATTATAGTTATTAAATAACAACTATAATAATGTTAACAAAATTGCATACATGATATAATATCTGAAAAATTATAAATAATTATTTTGTGCTTTTGTCTGCTTCAACTTTTTTTTGCAGAGAAAAATGCATAACAATAAACTAAAATAAGCAAATTTGATATAAGAATTGAATTTGGTACAGTATTTTAAATTTTACTTACAGCGGATATTAAAATTATCGTGTCTAGTTTCGTTGTTATATTTTTAATTTTTCGGGTAGTTTTTAGTTTTCCAGATAAATAAACACATTTTTATGCATTTTTTTTTTTTTTTTTTCTAAAATTGATTTTTTAGCATCCATTCGAATATTGTTTGGTAGAAAGATCCGTTGTAATTTGAATCCATTCGGCATTAGAAGACACGTGTCCAGTAGAATGAATCTCTTTTCATGAAAGAAAATTCTGGGAATACTTTTTTCGCAGGGCATAAAATTTGTACTTTTGAGCATACTAAGTAACAAGTTCAGGAAATAGTAACATTTTTAAAATTAGCTCTTAACAAAAGAATATTTTTTATAAATCATTTTAAAAAGACATCATTATTTTAAAAAATGATAGACCAAGAGTATGAAAAAGTAATTTATCAAATATGAACAACAAAAAATTCAACTTTATAGAAAATTAATTTCATCTCAAGAAATCAGCTAACACAAGTAGTATTAAAATATTTCTTTGTTATTTATAGACTCTATCCATTTAAGAATAATCTTTCCAGTATATTTAAAGTTATTATTTTCTATTTTTTTAAATTTGTTTATTCTCTCAATTTGAATTTCCTCATTTGTCTTGCTCTCATTTCTCATCCCCTAGTGATCAGCTTAAAAGTTTTTTCATTTTTTCGCATTTTTGGATCACACAAACTCTCATCTTCATACAAAGCATCAAATAATATGAATAAATAATTCAAAAATGCGGAATGTTACTTAAAAATTCATTTATCCATTTTTGATTTCATCTAAATGGCCTCTTTGTTAAGTTAAATTAATTGTTGAAGATCACTTTCATATGAAATGTCGGAATTAAATACTCTTATTTATAACTATAAATGAAAATTTGATTTTAAATTAGATACTAAATATTTGATGATATATATTTGGAATTTTTTAACATAATAAGAATAAATTATATCATGTGTTTGTTAAAATATATTTTTATTTATAAATCAGAAACAAAAATATTAAACTTTCATTCGAAAATCCTTCAATAAATGGTGGCGTTATCCAAGTACCTCACTAGCCCATACTGAAATCAAGAGAGTATTTGCTGTGTATGCTAAAAGGGGAAAATAATTCATAAACTAATCCATAAATAATTCCATACATAACTAATTGATTTCTTCATAACTGTTAATTTTTAACTTTTGATAACATCAATGAGATATAAGTTGGAGTAATTTTTTATATGTTGTAATATTTCTTAAACTGCTTGTTTATCTTAAGATTCCTTTTAAAAGTAGAGTAGAAAGTTAGAACATGTTCAGAAAATTAATAAAAATCTTAAATTTTTATTATTTTGATGATTTTTAAGAATCACGGGAATATTCATGAAGGAATAAATTTTAGTAGAATAACTAACCTTGTTAAATTTATTTATATTGTATAATTTGATTTTTGTTAAAAGAATTACCTTCGAAAGAATGAAGGTATTTTTTTATAACTAATTTAATAAAGGTTTTCAAAATGACAAAAAACATTTTGCTTGTTTTATTTATTTATGAGAAATTTTTTTTATCCAAGTTGGGAATTTAATTATACCTGGATGTTCTTCAATTTTTAGGGAGCATCGAAACATTTCAAAATTTTAGTGAATTGATAACTGACTCAATTAATCAAGAATACATTTGATTATTTAAAATATGATAGATTCAATTTATATGAAAAATTATATTAAATATATTAAAGTAATTGATCCAAATTAAAAAAAAATTCTTCTTTAGAAAGTTTTAAATGCTGTACTAATTGATGCTTTGAAATTAACATTGTATTTTAGAGAATTCATTTAACATTCTACAAGCAAAGGGGTATATAAACAAAAGGAGTAAAAAATAGTCTTTTTTTACATAGTTTTAAATAAAGTGCTAATTGATGCTATGAAATTAACATTGTGCTTAAAATAATTCATTTAACATTCAAGAAACAAAGGGGTATATAAACAAACTGGGTAAAGGTAAAAAATAGTCTTTTTTATACAATTTTAAATGATGTATCAATTGATACTATGAAGTTAACATTGTATTTTAGAGAATTCATTTAACATTCAACAAGCAAAGGAATATATAAACATTTTTTTCCAATGGCAGATTGTAGACAATTACAACTGCAACAGAGTCTATTAATCTATTGTTTTCTGATACAAAGGAACCGGTCAGACACAGCGACCTCTTTGCCGCCGAGGCGTTGCCCCGGGTGCACCACAGGGGGTAGGCCGCCATCACACCCTCATACATGCTATATGGTCCCGTTTATAGGGTAGGCATCCTTCATACTTCATTCACACACACAAGGAAAGGACAAAGGCAGGATAGAGAGAGAGAGAAAGTACTTCCATGTCTGAACCTGGATTCGAACCCAGGACCTCCCTATCCGTAGTTAGGCACTCTGACCACTAGACAATTTGGCCGGCGGAGGAGTATATAAACAAAAGGGGTAAAAAATATTCTTCTTATTACAGTTTTAAATGATTTTCTTATTGATACTATGAAATTAACTTTGTATTTAAACGAATTCAGTTAACATTCAACAAACAAATGGGTATATAAACACGATAAATAAAAGAATTTGATTATCAATGCAAAACTGAACCAATAAATGGCACTGCTAGCTTTTGATTGGTCAATTTATTTACTAAAAATAGATAATGTTGAAGAATAATGATTCAATTTACGTTTGCTTTTTTTGTATTTACATATCATTACAGCCACTTAAAGTGGATACTGACAGTGGTCACAGTAATATTTTAAGATACATCGGGTGACCATTTAATTCTCTTAATTTTGGATCAAAGCCAAAGAATGAGATGTGATGGCGTTTTAATTTCAAATTTTTATACTGCATCAGCAGAAAAAAATATTCACAGCTAGTAATTGTGAATAAACTTTATCAATGCGATGTACTTTTAGCTGTATCAGAATCGACCTACTTTCCAGATACAAGTTTGAATCTTTTTACCAATTTAGCGTCTACATCTCAAGAAAAGCTAGAGATCCCTATCTTTATATCCACATACTTTTGAGAACACTTGATGGCATGAGTTATTGAATTGATTATCTTGAAAACGGACAGTAGAAATTATTTCAAAAAATTCAAATCGTATTTATAAATACAGCCTTAAATATACATGATAAAATTGTCAAGAAACTCCTATATAAATTAAATTTATATTAAACATAACTGAAATTTTTTTTTACCTTATATCCGCAAAAAATTTCAATTTAATTAAAAAATATTATATTCTCCTCTTAAAATGAATATAACATTTTTTTTTTTTGAAAAAACTTCTTTTTTAAATCTAAAACTAATTAAGATTAGCAAAATTATTTCTCCAATCTAACTATGCTTCAAAGAATGAGATCTCTTAAAAAAAGTCAGATACTGGTGAGTTGATTGATGTATTTGCGAAAAGAAGCACGAGAAACAGGTTTGCTCATTTAATTAAAATGAAAAATCTCAACGAAATGTTATTTCTTTTATGTTGTTATCAAAACAAATTAATTTACATTTGTTTCATTTTAAATGCTTTTTATCGGTTTCATATATTCAATTCAAAATACAAATTTCGTAATATGCTTATCTGTTACACATGGTCAAAAAACTGCATCTCTTAGTGTTTTGCATTGACTAACGTCCATTTAAATTTTAAGTACATTTTTTTACTGCATATTTTTTACTAAGATTATATATGTATAATTATTAGAGCAAAAACTGTAGCTTGTAAATTTTTGCTGCGTTCTTTTCCCTTACTTATTGCTTGCAAATTACAAGAGAATATCTATAATTTAGTAATAATACTTTTCATGCTTTTAAACATTAATGCAATGGCAATTATTTACTAGTTTTAACTTCCATTTCAAATTATACATAATAAAGTTTTTCCACAAGCATTAATTTCATTAATATGCCAAAAATCAAATTAATGACACTCAGACTTAAACACCGTAAAATGTCTGATTTTACTGTACCACATTTATAAAGATTTTTATTGTTATTTTCAATGTTAGTAAAATTATATATATAGCTTCCTGTAAATACTTTCTTAGGTTTTCATTGTTCCCAAGATTCTTTAGTTCTGCATCTTTTCCTTCTTAACATTAGTTAGCAGTTCGTAGGTTCAAATACTATCTTTGGTATGAATGTTTAAAGTGGATAAAGACTACTCTCTTGTAATAATAAAATAACATTATATATCATAGCTGAATTAATCGCCAAGGGCAAAAAGTAACTGTTGCAAGACAAATGATACAAACAACGCATAGCATTACATTATTATCGTAATATTTAAAAAGATGCCGTTTATTTCACTTGACAAAAATGATTTTACTCTTTCTATGCGCGACATTTTTTACTTGATTTGAATTAATATCATACTATATTTGGTAAAACACTAATATATCTTTTCTTTAATAATATACATCAAAATGTTTTATCGACAAATCAATTGGTTATTTTAAATGAAACATAAAGTCTGTCTTTAGATATGTTACTCTTGGGGCAAACAAATTTTATAAAATACTTAGAAAAATATAATTTTAAGTTTTATAAGATACTTATAAAAATTATTCAAATCATTTGACTTATGTTTTTATCATAATATATCAATTTTAAATATATACTTGCATAAAATTTCATTCTTCGTGTTGAATACTAATAATTCTAGTACTATGAAACTTTAATATTGAATATTTTTGAGATTGAATGCTGATAAATGAATAGAATAAATTAACAAACTTATTTCATTTACACAACTACAATTTTAATATTCTTAAAGAGGTTGGAATACCAAATCTTTTTTTTTCAAATTGAATTTCATTTTACACTGTATTACATTACTATCATATAAACTTACATTTTTACCTACTATGTTTGTTTTCTTTTAACATTTTTATTAAAACTTACTTCAAGGAAATCTTGAAAAATTTTATGCACACATTACCGATCAACGTAATTACATAGAATTCGGAATTCCTTACACATGGTGCGTTTCAAGCGATATTATCACATTATCAACAGTTGCAGTTATCATAATTCGTTACAGTAATTCTTTAAAGGATTTTTGCATGCAGTTCTATTCGAAACTTTTTACAAAGACAATTTATACCCGCTATGTAATGGTTAAGTTATAAGAATAATGTTTTCGAATCTCGAAACCATTTGTAAGAAGAGATCTTTAAAAGAGAATCGAACATATCCTTCATGTTAAAATATTCAAATCTGAAGCAATATAGTTAACGTAACGAATAAATTCTGCTAATCTATTTTACTATCAATTAACAATTTAAACTTTTGCTTTCAATCAATAAACCTATACCAAAAGTAAATAACATGCTCGATCAATAACAATATATAGGCAGATAAAACTAGAAAAAATTCTATGCACTTACAAAACTTAATATATATATATATATATATATATATATATATATATATATATATATATATATATATATATATATATATATATATATATATATATATATATATATATATATATATATATATATATAAGATGAAACAGGAAAAATATTGAAACCAATTTTAATATTTTTCCAATTTTATGTTTCTGGTTTTCAATATTCGATTTGTTTTATCTTATTTATATTGGCAAATCTCTCTTTAGCTGCTTTTGTGCTGGCTAGATTTCCTATAATGTATTGAAAGTCCTATTTTATTGTATTTTCAGTATTGTATTTATTACTTTATATACACACACACACACACACACACACACACACACACACACACACACACACACACACACACACACACACACATATATATATATATATATATATATATATATATATATATTAAAGTATCAATCAATTGTTCAGCAAAAGAAGAGTCAATAAATAAAATAAAATTTAAAAAGCATAAATATTTTGTGTCCATATTTTTTCTAGATAGGACTTTAAGCGGAAACAAAGAAAAGCCACCAGTGAATGATAAAATTATCGTCATTTTACACTTCATCCTGTGTTCTTAAAGTTTTGATGGATGTTTTTGCTTTGCTATTTTAAGAAATCTTCAGTTTCTTTCTTAAAGCGATATTTATATTAAAAATTAACCTTGAAATCGTAGGCACACTTGTGTTTAACTGACGTCAGATACTTGTTATGAGACGCATATTATATCGTTTTATCGCTATTTTAGCAAATCAATTATGAAGAATGAATAATTAATAAGAAAAAATATACAAAAAAAAAGTTATGACTGCCTTAAAATTTAAAAAAAATTATAGAATTTTTAATAAATTTTTAATTTAAAATTTTTAGAACTTAAACTTTTTAAAATTTTCAGATGGCACTTGTGAGTTTTCCACTAGTGACTAGCCTGGTTGATAGTTCTGTGGTTCAAGAAAAATTACTAATCTATAATGTTAACGTACCTTCTTATATCGTCATCATAATAAGAGAGAGAGAGAGAGAGAAAGAGAGGTATACAATACACAATAATAGGGTAAAAGTTGCAATCTTTGAAGACTGTCAAATATATTAACTTATAACGATATGTGTGCATTTCGATTTAAAAAAAAAATCTGCTCCTAAAACAAATCTATCACGTTTGCTTAGTTAATTAAAATTAGTTTTCCTAATCTCTTCCTTCGGTTAGTATACTAAAAGACATTTAACTAATAATATATTTAGTTATTGCTAAGTAGACATATTGAAAAGTCATTGATAAATATATAATCAAACTTTTTCATTCATGTTTCTTCCTTATTAAAAACAATTTATTCACAATATAATTCCCTTGAATTGGTACTAGTTTTTATACCACTGTGGGTAAAATTAAAAAATTCATATCGTTCACTGAAATTCTATTTTTTATTCTCAAAAATATTTTTTACCTATAGGTGATTTGCAACTACATAAATTCTATATATATTATGCAAATCGCAAGTATATGTCCGATTACTATATTTTGCTGTGGTCTGGAAACCGAAATACCTGCTCTCCAATTGAGCTCGCAATGACCTGAATGGTTAGAGCATTGTTCTTCATATCGAAAGGTAAGAAGTTCGAATCCTCATTTATCCGAGGATCCTTCGTATTCAATAAAGGCGTCTGGGCATGCTAAATGGGTCATGGTCTCGATGTCCTCCTAGTGAAATGATACCTCTAGGAATAGCAGGCCAAGTATTGGAATATTGGGTGTCTTCTGATTGCTCCTTGCTTCTACTGTTGTAACTCATATTTATTTATTTTTCTGAGCCTTAACTTTTTGATTGGCAACACTAAACTTTGTTCTAAATTAAAGTTTAAAAAGAAAAAATAGAGCCCAGGTTCTTTTAAGCGTTTAAATTCCCGAAATTAAATACTAAATGAAAATATCTTTGTTCTTCTTGTAAATAGTGTATTGTAGTGTTAGTTTAAAATAAAGTATTTTCAAGAAAAGGAACGTCTTTTTTCTCGAGTCATAACAATTACTGACACTAATTGATAGAGACCACCTCTGGACATGGAATACTGGAAAGCAATCCTGTGCGCAGACGCATAATCTCCTGTTTCACTGGTTACATTATTTTCCCGATTAAATTTGTTGTCTTAAAAAATAGAGAATATCAATTTATAGGACAATTAAGTCACTGAATTTATTATGTTCCTCATTATTAACTCACTAAACTTATTATGTTCCTCATTATTAACTCACTAAACTTATTATGTTCCTTCGTAAAACATTGCCAACAACATCTGTGATTGTACCGTACTCAATTGAACACGTCATTATTAAACTTTGAACCTTTCTCAAATATCATTTAATTTACTACACAACTGATTTGATATAGTTGGTGTCTGGCGTTCCCTAGACAGCTTCGTTCAAATTTTAAACCAATATGTTAATAGTTATTATAATATTTCCAATGTCTGGAAAAGATCTCAAAGTTTGATGCAGCGTTAAAGTATTTTTAGCGTGATTCTTTGGCAGCTAAATTGCGCATCGCTTTCTATGGCGTCAATCATTTATAGTTTCTTAAGAAGAAATTCCAAAGACAGTGGTCAGTTTTGATACCTCTTGTACAGTCTCTTATGATATATTCCTCCACTTCCATTAATGTGATTGATTTGTACAGCGCAATATATAATGGAAAAATCAAGTTTGGAAACGTTACCCATCATTCATTTTTCAAGATGGTTGAGTCCTAAATCCATATTTCTTTCCATTTGATTCATAAATCGTCATCAATGATACAATTAGTTATTTTATCCTATATAACGGATTGCCACTATACCTTTTCTTTAAAGATTTTATTTTTGTGACATTAATTAACTTGAATAATTCTAAATAAGTCCACTGAAAATTAATTTTTAAACTTAAAATACTTTATTTAACACAGCTTACAATCTCTCCAATTGGTCTGGTGTAGAGATTTAGACAGAAAGGCCTGAATTAAGATGACGGATAGCATACATTGTATGTGTCACAGTTATTTAATTTTTTACTGGGATTTTAGAACTCGTTGTCAGATCTATTGCCATATCTAAGAAAAACGTCAACTGTATTCAAGTTTTGATGTGTTTCTAAGAGTTGCTCCTAATTATATTAAGAGAGTATTAAGTGTGTTTCATTCTACAAATATTAAAAAGCAAATATATCAATGAACCATAACATATTTATACAATATTCACTGCAGCACAAATATAAAATAATTTGAATCCAGGATATGAGCTCCAGGAGAAATGAATTTATAGTTTTCAACTCTTGCAATTTGCAGCCATTATTCAAAAAAACAATGTTCAAATTTAAATTTTATCTAAGATAACATATTTTTTTAATGAAATCATTTTCAAAAAGTCTTTTAGTGGATAAAATTTTTGTAAATTCATTGTATTTTCAGATATTTATCTTTACCTTGAATTAATGAAAATTTGTACTAGAATAAAATAATGTTTTAAATGTATGGATAATATAATATAATCAGAGAAAATATTTTAAATTTTTAACATAAATATTTGATTATTTAAAAATTAGTTTTTTAAGCGATTTCTAAAAATTTAAAATATTTTTGAAGTGAATTAAAGAACAAATATTACATGAATGCTTTCTTTATTTATCCTCTGCGTGACTTCTTAGGAAAGCGATAGCGCAACTCATTACTTTAGGATGTAATTTTAAATCATTACGGTACATAATAACCTGTTTAAAATTCAGTGCTCACAGCGAGGTTTCTTCTCAAAACTTACCCCACAGAGCCGCAAAGGAATTAATTTTGGCGATAAGAGTTGGCGAAGAAATTCCCAACATTTTGAAATATTCCAGCAACCCTTCCTAGCAGTCCGTTGCCACCTGACAGGGGAAAAGGCATCATAGTTACTTCGAAACTTCTCAGGGTTTCCAAGGTACCAGTGTTTTCCGAACTGCTCGGGCTAGTTTTTTTTGTTTCTCCTACCGTTTTCGTAGGAAAAGTTTACGAAATTCTTTCAGTTGCTCTTGGACCTACCCTACATTTTGGATACTCGAAAATAATTTAATTTTGCTGGTGCATTATCTGAATTTTAGTGTAGTGCTGTTTTTATAAACTCGTTTGTGCACATTGTGTATACCACGTGACATTATCTTTACGTCTGCGGGGAAAAAATTGCCATCGCAGCCCGGGAATCTCAACTATCAGAAGAGTTCGCGTCTGCGTTCCTGGGTCCAGAATAACGTGCGATATTTAAATCCGTGTGGTATGTATGTTTTTGTTACATTTCTCATACGAATGCATATTAGAGAAAAGCCTGGATTGTATTCATGACTATTTAACACTTAAGCTTAAAATTTACGACAAAAAATAAGAGTCAGTTTTTTTAGTTGTGTTAAATTATAAAATTTTACATGATTTTCAGAAACAGCTTAAAATTACAATAAAATTCGGTGGAAATTAGTCTTATCATATTCTGCCTGGGAGATTTAATATACAAAATAAATTAGTTAATTGAATCGATGAATAAAGAGATTATATTTCTGGAATACATTAATGTGTCCAACTTTTGATTTTTACCTATTTACACCAATCTAGCATTTTTGGCGATTAAATTGTGTTTATTTCTTTGTATTGTATATTAATATATTGGATGTACTAATTAAGAAATAATATTAGTTTATTTTATAGATTCTCCGAAAAATTTCTAAGTTTATTATTTACAAATTTGATTTAAAGAATATGATTTAATAATAATAAAATGTAGAAAAATCGGAAATTTTAAAAAATGACATAGAATATAAAAAATTAAAACTTATTAATATATTCTCTTTTTTTTATATTTTAATTTCTTTTATTTTTGATTAATTATATGTCAGTCAATGCAGCAAGGAAATTTTAAGCGCAAACTTCATAGATTAAGTTTTAAATTTTATAATTAATATTTAAGTTAAATATGTAATTTTAAGTTTCTCATAGTTAAGAAAATTCTCGAAATAAAAACATTTGAAATGTCGAATAAATCTGTTTACATATGTCAAAAAAAAAAAAAAAAAAAAAAAAAAAGCTAAGATTAATATATATATAAGAGAATCTTTAAAAAAAAAAAACGAATATTTTTTACAGCGTTACGATGAATTCATCTGTAATTTTATCGTAAAATAATTAATTGTAAACCGATTGATTTTCCAAAATAATGCTTATGTGTTGCAAGGATTACCATGCTTAAACTGAATTTGATGCACCCAATAGTAAAAAAAAAAATTTAATTTGTTCAAAATGTAAATAATGGCTAGATAAATTTTACGTTTTTGTTTTAAAAAATAGTACTTAAGGAAAATATAATTTTTAAATGCATTCAATCTAGCTTAACTGTCAGTATTACATAATTAGTTTATTAATGATATATTAACGCATATTTAATAAAAAATTGTATTAAATAATTTTACATCAATTTGGTTAAAATGTAAATATTGTAAACTCTCTACAAAGGGAGAGAATTATATATTTCCTATAAAAATAAATCATTAATCATTGAATTCTGAAGCAAAGGAAACAATTAAACGCACCTAATTTATAAAAATTTTAAAAATAAATAGTATATGCAACTCATTTTTAAATTAGAATGCATAAAAATTAAATAAAAATATTTGATAGTTTAAAAAGAGTTGCAGTCTCTAAAAATAAGTTTTAATGAATTCCAAATTCATGTTTAATTTTTAATATTTTTTATAATACTGTAAAATTATTTATTTACATATAAAAATATTTATATATAGATTTGAAAATTATAAACGTTAATAATAGTAATATATAGTAAAACTGTTTTATTAACTTGTGAAATGGATTATGATTTGCTAATTAAATTGTAAAGGATACAGCTTATGAATTTGGAGTAGTGCAGTCAATTTATTAAATGGAAAATATTGAAATTAATTAATTATTTTGAAATTAATTATTTTATTCTCTGAAAGTACTTCAATTTTTAATTCTTATCTCTATAAATGTTTTTAATTGGAGGAAAAAGTCTGCCAAGCATTATAGTTTTTACCAGGAATTAAATCTTTGAAATCACTTGAGACAGAGCCTGACTAAGGCAATGGCATACGAGCCAGTTGCTCCCAGATCAGAGAGGCCCTCAAATCGAATTTAAGGTTTCTTTTACATCGTCAGTCAAATAGAATCGTTTGGCAAATCGAATAGAAAGTTTTGTTGTTAGTGACCAAAGTTTTGTTGTTTGAGTTTTGTTTAACAGAATGGACCTCCAAAGAAGTTCTATCGGGCCTGAATTAGGCCAAGTCTGGCCCTGTAGGACAGATTTAGGTTAATTTATCTTTCAAGATATCAGTAATATTAGAAATAGTATTAAAAAAAAAAAAAAAAAAAAAACGCAAACCTAAGACGATAAAAAATAATAACTTTAACAAGAAATGTTTTTTAAAAATGTAAATTAACAAAGAATAAGAAAAATTCTGCGTTTTACAGTAAGATGGGTTTTTAACTATCCAAATTTAAGTTAAAATATTAAGAGATGATGCTTATCATTTTCCCTTTTGTTACCCTATTCCTCGGAATTTCTGCCGGTAAGACATCAAAAGTTCTATACGACCACAAAAATTCGTTCTCCTCACTGCAGGATATTTGCCTGGGGATGTCGCACTTCTTTACCTCATTCTTTTTTACTTTCGTATGGGCATCTTTACCAGAGCCAGGTGGGCAAGATTTATCTTTCTCTGCTTTTTCTTGGAGATATACCTGAACGCTATGATTTGTAACCTATAATTTAGTGTGCTTAAAATGAAATGATGGATCTTTTAGTCAAATCAGTTTTTCGATAAAAGTCAACTGGTTTCATATTTATTATTACATTTTCTTGTCCTTTACTGTATTTAAAGTAATTATACGCAAAATATATTCCAAAAATCAAAAACATCTAGTTTATTATATGTACTATAGTTATTTTATTTAGTGCATTTGAATTTTGTTTCTATTGAATAGAAATGACATAAAAAAACGCTATATGCGGAGTTAATTGTCAAGAAAGCTTTAAAAAATTAAATTATAAACTATCCGCAGTAATTCCTGTCATTTTATTTGAACAGATGAAGAATTTACATCTCACTTAAATCTGAAAGAAATATAAATTTTATGGAGCTTGAATGGATAATGGTTATAAAATATTTCATTGCCAAAGTTCTACGTGATTCGATTATTTTTAAAATAATTATAATGTGTGCTTCCTTTTTATAGTATATATTAGCCACTATTTAAAAGAGAGAGAACAGCTAAATTAATTAAAGTCTTGGAAAACAAATATTAAGATTTGCAGGAAAAATTCCAAGACACTAAAAATTTAACTAATAGAGTCATACTTAAAAATTCATCCAAATGAGTCAAAAGTTATGTCCAAATTTATAAGATTATTTTGGAAATATTTTGAATGAGAAATCGACAACTCGCAAATTACGTGTAACTCTATCAAGATAATTTATATCACTAACTGAAAATTTTAGAATTTAATGAAAACAAAAATATAAAAATTCTAATCGTGTATTTACTAAATTAAATTTTATTACAAAATTTAACTTCAATTTATACCGTCTCATTATTTCTTTATCGATTATTCTGAGTTAGTGAGTGTTCAAATGTAATGGCGCCAAAACTTTAAAAAAATCAAATGTGTTACGCCAAATGTTTGTTAGGATCCAATTCAGTCTTTGGCGAATTGCTTTTCTCTGTCTTAAATTCGAAGTAAATTCGTTTATAAAGAAAAACAACTCCTCAAAATACTAAATCACTCGAACTTAAGAAGAAAAAAAAATGTTCTGTGGCTATGTTTTTGTCATTTGAATCTCAATTCTAGGAAAAATAAAATTTAATAAGAATAAGATGAAAATTAAATAATGCACATTAATTAAAGTTTTTATCACTTTTTTAGAAAATACTTTTATCAGTTTTATAGAATGTGTATTGTGTCTTGGGACTTATTAATACATTTAAACTGCCGAATGCTGTTTTCATAGGGATATCTGCTATCGCGCCATTATAAGGGAAATACCCCGACCAAATACTTTGAACATTTTTTCTTTTCTCCCATTAAGAAAGGCGAGAAAATGGACTTAAGAAAGGCGAGAAAATGGAGATTATAAAAAAGGAAGCATCATTTCTTTTACAGTTATATTAGGGAAGTCATTTTTCGTTAATGTAACTAATATTAGTTATATTAACAAACTCATAGATTTGACATTTAGCAATTCCAAAATAAAAAATATTATTCGTCTATCCAATCTGGATAAAATCTATTTGAATTTTCCAGCAGTTAAAATTTTAACACATTTAATAAAAAATAAAATAAAATAAACTTAATTATTCTCATATTAGTAAGTGCTAATAATTCAAAAATGAAGCATAAATCACATTAAAATTTTTGTATATATGTATTCAAGACATTTAAAATTATTTTTTTATCGTTCAGTACACAATTTTAGCAGTTTTATTGAGTTAAATTTTTATTCATTCTAAAATTCACGTATTTCTGGTTACACATTTTCGTTGACCAAATTATTCCTTAGTAAATCATGTTATAAATATGATTTTTAGTGTGAATGAAGTTCTTGATATTTATTTTAATTATTTATTGGAAATTACATTTTTTTTAAAAAAAATATTATTTAATGAATTTTCAAATGATTGATATTTATTGAATATGCTTATTTTTTCAGGAACCAACTTTTGGCTGACAAAGCCTAGATAATCTATTTCCTATGCTCGGATAGTTTAATAATTTATGTTACACTTTTTTAACTCCATTGATAACATTCCGTATATGTGTTGTCATGTTCACTCACTAATTAAACTAAGCTACAGATAAGTTTTTCTTGCTTAAAATTTGCTTATGGTATTTATATATAAGAGCTTAATTTCGTATATTTGGCTTCTTGATATTTATTACATGTTTATTTAAGAAAATTTCTAATAACACTATATAATATGAAAGATACTGATAAAGGAATTGATAACAACGTCCTTTGTAATCTAAACACTTAATTAGGTTAACGATTTCTAATTTACTGATATAAATAATATTGATAATAAGAAATATTGACAGCAAAATTATTGATCGATGCTTGGCGAATAAACAAATTAATTTCCTGTGCATTATATTTCTATTTAGATTGTTGTTTAATATACATTTTTAAATATTAAAAACATTTAGAAGCAATCGTAAAACTGAAAATTCGTTTTCCTTTTTTATTTCCAAATGATGTGGAGAAATAATTTACATAAGTATTACAATTTATTTTCAAATTATTTCTTTCCTTTTCTTAGAATGGAGAATTATTTTTCTCGAAACACATAAAATAACTCATAACATTTAGCAATTTCTGAGAGGTTGAGGTTTTTAAAATTGATATTTATTTTCAATTTTCAAAAAGAAATTTGTCAGGAATGAGATGAAAATCAAAAAGTTTGTTATTTGCAAGGGGAAAAGAAAGATTATTTAAGATGACTTTGAATCGTTGTTTAATGTTTGGAATATTTCTCAATTTTTGTACAGTGTGTAATGGGTTGCAATGAAATTCTATAGATCGTAGTCTACTGCCATTAAACGTCATATTATTTTGTCTATGAAGAGAAAAGAAACAACAAATCTCCATTCCAAGGTTGAATTTTTTTTCTTTTGTAGTTATGTAGGTGATTTATATAAAACATCCTATGTATTGAAATTACAGTATAACTAGTTTTTCTAGAAATTCAAACTTCATAAAACAAAATCTATTTTTCATAAATTTATGTTTATGAACAAATTTTGACTGTCAGCAAAGTTAAATTTCTAAGAAATAGAAATTGATTTTTACAAAAATTCGATCTTTTCTTTGGTATTTATTTAAAAAATCTGTAAAATTCTGTCCTTTTTCTTTTTAAACTTAGGCATCAATATCATTTTTTCGATAAAAGAAACTTTTATGTGTGTTAATTATTATCAAAGAATTAACTTTCATCATACATCAATATTTATTGCAATTTACATACTCCTATTTACTAAAATTTCATTCATTCTAATTTATGGAAAGCATTTTTCCATTCTCCAGTTTTGTTTTGTTCCATGAAAAGCCAATTCGACTTGGATCTAAGGTTTAAAGTGAATTTTAAACTACTTACAAACATTTACATAAAATTTGACTTTTTGAATTAAAGGCTGCAGCGTGTATCATTTAGCTAACAGTTCAACAAAATTTATTGTAATATATCAGTTTTTGCTTGTGTGAAATATAATTAAAAATGTGATATTAATTTATGCAAGTATGTGTCGACATTTATTTTATTAATTTAAAATATTTCATTATATGTTTTGATTGTTTTGTTCAATTAAATTAAAGATAAGTGCGCAAGCAGAAAAAATGTTTGCTGATTTTTTTTTTAATACAACAAATACAAAAATTCAAGCAAGTGCCGAAAAGAAAAATACTATTTTTGAAGAAATTATAATCGATTCTATGTTTTTAATTTTTCATCTACTTTTTTCACGATAAACAAAAGAATGAAGAATAAAAATGTTCCATAATCTATTAATTTTTATTCTTATATTTTCATTCGTATGTCTTAAATGTATAATTATATTTTCTCTTGATATTCCTTTTCTCACATCCAATTTGGCTGTTATTTTCGCCAAAATTTCAAGTCATTAAATTGTCATTATTGCATGAATTATGGGAAAGTTGAATTTTTATTTTACTGAAGATTATGGATGAGCTCAAAATCCTTCTCAGAGAATATGGTAATTTCATTTATTTATGGTAAAAAATAAAGGTTTTATAAACGCTATTAATATTAAATTCCTTCATTAAGTTACCATTAATTTGTTTTTATTATATTAGTAATAGAAAGATAAAAAAAAATTGTTTTATTTTGTATTTTGATTGCAAATTCGTGAAAACAAAATTATAATTATCGAACTGAAACGTAAAAAATTGGCGTTCTTTCAGTTTTATTGAAAAAGTGTTAATTGCTTTTTTTTTAGTTTGAAAATATTTTTAAACTTACAATTAAATTTACCATCGCTGAGAAAAATAGGATTTTTATTTGCGAATAAATTGTTCTCCAATTTAACTTTTAATTTACGCATATTTTTTCCTAATCCGATTTTAAATTATCTTGTCCACTTTCGATGGCTCAAGCATTACATTTACGGCTGCTTTAATATTACGGAAGGGGACTTTCCTCTTTCCTATACAATTTGTGTAGTAAAAATAGCTCGAATTAACTCTAGGAAATATGTTCTTATTGTGTGTGTGTTTGTGAATAGTACTTTAATAACATTATATAATAGAGGAAATATTTAGATTGTTAGGGGATTCAATTTATTTTTATCAATTTCGGGTCAAAAGACAAAGAAAATCCACAATATATTGTTAAAGGTTAAATTTATATACATTATTAATATTTATTAGGAAAAGAATGATTTAAAAATTTTAATCACATTTTAATATATTACAACACAATTTTACTATCTCCTATACAATACATTGGACCCCAATGTGAACAATAGCGCCCTCTTGTGAGCGTATACCACTTTTAGGGTATCGGTAGAAGACCTAGAAAAAATAAGGGTCGTTGATATAGTACAAAAGCAATAGGTTAGATTAAATATATTGCCTACAACAGTGCTAATAATAAGTCCATTACGTACAGTGAACATTAATAAATTTGTTTTTAAAAAATATGTTTTATTATTTATACTTGAAGCAGTGAGTCGTATGGACCATGGTCCAAGCAAAAACACATATTTAAATGTTTGTAAAGGCATTTGGAAAACTTTTGATGTTAAAAAAAATAAAAATTAAAATGAGACTTGTGATGTAATAGAAGATGATTTCTAGGAAAACGTTACTTTTTATGCAATAAATGATCTAAACGTTTGTTTTCTTGAAATCAATAGTTCCAGCAAGCTCTGATATTTTATAATCTTTCAAATTTAACTCTTAATAAGGCATTTAATACAAAGATTTATTCTATATGTACTCCTAAAAGGAATTGGCAAACTTACAATACACTAACAAAATGCAGCTCTTCAATTACTTTACATAAAATATTTTTACTTCTGAAAGTTTTTTTGCTAAAAAGTCAGTAAAAAATTGATTCAGTAGTGAATATTATTACAGTGATACTTAAAATATCATTATAGCGTAAAAAACACTTTTATAGCCTGTCTATGTCCAGGTCTCAATTTCTAAAACATAATTTAAAAAAAAATATTTGCTCCATCAAATTTACCAGTGAAATTTGATTAAAAAAATATATAAAATATTATTTTTCAATAAAAAAATTGATCTGAATTTAAAATAATATTCATTGCAAAAGAGAAATTTAAAAAGGAATAATATGCTTTTTCTAAACTCTATTTTAGTAACAGAAAAATATTCTAATCACACAAAGTAAATCACTTTTTAGAAATAAGAATTAAAAGCTAATACGAGACTTAAAAGTACAGCTTAAATAATTAAATTTATAAAATTTCAAGAAAAAAAAATTGTAAATTGCATTGTTATAACCATAACAAATAAATCGTGGTGAAAGAAATATACTAAATATTTTAAAATTGCTTATTGCCTTTTATATATATATTTTTTTATTGATACGATTTTGTTTGTTTTCATTTCATTTTTATTTACTTCGAAAAATATGTGTCATAAAATTGTCTGACATTTAACATTTCCATGCACTTCAAACGATTTCACGCTCTTTCGTCATTTATTGAATCATTCATTTTTTCAGCCTGACGAAAATGAGTTACGTAGTTCGAATATTACTTTCAAGTAGGATTAAGTCGCACTTCACTAAGAAGCTCAATTTTTTTTTTAGATTTTTGCTATGTTCATTTTAATTACTTAAAATAAGGCATTTTTTAATTTGTTTAAAATGATCTCTCTGGTGCTTGGAAATTGTGGCATTAGAATACATATTAAATTTTTATAAAACACTATTTCAGATAGTTATCTATGTCCATGTTAATAGATCGGTTACTAAGATATAATTTAAAAAAATATTTCATCAATCAAATTTATCAGTTTGCTATGCAATAACAATTGCTTATAAACTATTATAGCTCATTACAAATTTAATTCTCAGATTACAATTTTTGTTTGAGTTTACATTTTTTTCTAAATTATCGTTTTTTTTTCTGATAACAGTTAAAAAATTTTCCGATGTATGTGATAGTAATGTTTCATGTTTATTCGTTCTCAAGTTTATTTCAAGTGCTAGATAAAGGAAATGATATCATTTTCTTTTTGTCCTAGTTATCTTGTTTACTTTGATGTTATTACGACACAGCTTACGCTTCCCGCCAAAATGGATTATATTTCGTCACAACAATCCTCGTGTTTTTCTTTCTTCAAGGTTGTTTTTTTCTCTTTCGATATTGTTTTCTTAGCTTTAATTAATTTAGTTTTTAAATTAATTAACGTTCATTAACGTTATAAATTCATCGGACCATCAAAGTAGTGTCGCTAATCAGCTGGCTGATGCATCAAGAAGGCTTTGAAGTTTTATACACCTGCAAAAACAAACCACGCAAACAACTAGCCTCTATTCTTTTTTAAATTTAACTTTTAAAAATATTTAACTTTTACGTCAATTAATAAACTTATCGAATTAATTAACTTAGCAATTTTTATTACATTAAAAAAAAGCTACATGCTTTTATTTTTTCTAATTTGTTTTCTATAAAAACTAACTTGTACCTTTTTATGTTTTTCTCTTCAAAAATAAAATGCGCATGATTTACAATTTGAAATTAATACGCAAAATTGACACATATTTATCATTCAACTTATTTTTACTACGCAAACGTAATGGAACATGCGAATCATATTTTTAATTTTATTTTAATGGTAGTCGTTTCCCAAATAAATTCTCGTTCGAAAATTATTTTCCGTAAAGGAACGAAGTTATCTGAAATAGAAGTTAAAAAAAAATTCTCTGACAGAAAAAAAAATTACAAAAAGTAAAAAGGTAGTTAAAATAAATAAATCAACAAAGAAAAATGCTTTTAAGACATTCTTATCGAACTGAGGAGACATATTCTTACAACTACATTTAAAAAATAAATGTTCCTACATTACAGAAGGTCAAGGATTCTAGTCACAAATTAACCCTTTTCGATGCATTTCGCTACCCACATGTTTAACGGCAAGCTTCTGTTGCCATAACAAAGAAAAGAATCCAGAGTATCCTTCAAAAGCGAACACAGTAGCGTGCGTTTAAAAGTGTCATTTATAGTTCTACGATACGCCCACATGTTTGCAAAGTGCGTCCACCTTTATTTTGTGTTATTCACTTGATCGGTCAAATCTTCCAGTCCTCTATCTCGTTCAAGAATTCGTAATTTATTTCTTTAAAATTTAATTTCATAGGCTGCAACATTTTCATAATTATCATACAGCATGTTATTCATTTAAATAATTTCAGATTTTTCAAGTATTTGTATTTACTACGATAGTTATTATTCGTATTAATGTAAGGAATGTAATAAATTTTTGTTTGCATTATCCAGCAATTTTACTGTTTTGAACAAAAGCAAAATATGCTCTTATATTTATATTGTGTTTTTTACATGCCAAAAAAAAAAATATATATATATATATATAAAATTTTATTTTAATCAGGTGTGCTGTGCATTAAGTTTTCCATTGCAATTACAATATTCCTTACATTCTTTAGAAGCTCAAAAGTATAAAAGTAGATTCGTTTAATCCGCGTGCTGAAAGATATTTTAACGTTTGCATTTAAGACTTAATCCTAGTATCTGTAACACGATGGACTGGCGACATTAAGATTCGAATTGTTTATTTATATATTACGATTCTGAGATTCACAATTATTTTGATTATGAAATTCTCGCTCATGCTAATGGTTATGAATCACATGAATTTCGCCGTTGGCGACATTTTTGAAAACTACGCCAAACACGTTACGTATACTAGGATTTTACCGCATTTGATGTTAAAATAATACATTCAACTACCTTTCGTAGCATCTTTCTTATAGTTAGATGATTCTAAAATTATGAGGAACAAACTATAGCATAATATCTGGTCGAGACCGCCCCAAATCAGTTTAATATGCATAACAGTATAAATTCGATTTAAAAATTCGCATTTGTGATATTTTGTTGCGCAACAATTTTTTCATATCCAATGCTGATGAATTCTACAATTAACCTTAACTCATCCGAAATTCTGCTACTGATCTCTATAAGACATAAAATATAGATTTATACTAATATCAATCATTTCTGTTCACTTTGACGATTTCACATTTTCACAACCACTCAAATGAACAACTTTCTTCAATCTAGTATTTTGGGCCTCAAATACTATCAGATGAGCCTTTATTTATTCCGACAATATTAAACTTCATACAAATATATCATCATTAAAATATATACCTCATATATTTCTAAAATGCCTAACATACAACTACGGCAATGTTTTGTGATTATATTAAATATTTTGAGGAGTTAAAAAGCTTACACACCAAATCTTTATATTTTTGGAAGGAATTCTTACATTAAAACATTAAAAAAAAAAAAAAAAAAAAATTTACAATTTAAGTTGTTTATTGTTTGTGGGTACCAGGCTGTTACTCAGTTACATATATCAATAATTAGGCTCTATTTTTGTAACGGCTGTATGTGTGTCTTAATTCTACTAAATTTCATATTTTAAATATTATTTCTCTTTTTATGATTAGTTGATATTTTAGATGCTTTAATTTTACACAAAATTTGGTACATTTAGTTCATTTTACTACGTTTTTTGTGCTGCGATATTTTTCTTTCGAAAGCTTATCAAACATTCAAAATGTTATTTACTTCGAGTATCAGCGATGTCATTACTCTAAACGTTTTATCATTCTGAAAATTCTATTTCAGAGTCATTCAGTTTATCTAGTTCTTGATAAGAAAGGGACTTTTTAAGGTCCTTATCCTTACACATTTCATCTTTATTTATATTTGTATATAAAATAGTAAGTCACTAATCTTTCTCGATAACGTAGTTGTTTATTCTCGTACAATAGTCAGATTAACTCTGAAACTGTGATTCTAAACAACAAAGCTGTCGAAAAGATTAGGGAATATTTGAGCTGCTCTTCAGATTGTACCGTAGGTCACTTGGGTTTTCGAAATCGGACTCTGATCGTTGTTTCAAAATCTTTAAAAAAAAATCTGGGGAAATTTTGATACGAATGAGTGATATTTAGAATAAAAAATTCGAGGAATGTTATTCTGATTGATTGTTAAAAAAATAAAAATAATAAAAATTGAAAGTGAAAATGACAGTAAAAATGATTTACCTTATTTCTATTGCATCAATAATATACGATTATTATTCTGTGAAAGGTTATTTTCAAATGTTCTTAAAGTGGATTTCAAGTAAGATCTATGTATTTTTATGCTTTTAAAATTATTCTTATAATAATATTTTACAATTAATGATTACCAAATAAAAGACAACTGAGGATGCTTAAAAGATAAAATCAGAGATGATTTCTTGAATATTTTTACTATCTAAACATGATCTGTTTTCGTCTGAAAGTTGTAATTATTGAAATTGTTTTAATAATTATGAATTCCGGACGGATACAAAAGATTTATTTACAAAACCAAGAGTTAGACACTGGACCAAGCCGAACATATTTTTCATAATTTGTTCTGATATCCATAATATAGCAAAAAGTGTATATATTGCAGCATTTTTTTGATTATTTTATTATTAGAGAAAATATAACGATTACTGGTTTTGTCACCATCATTTTGTTTTACTATTTAAAAAGCCATCTATTTATCGTTATTTGGATCGAGTAACATTAATGAAAATTGTGATGTATTTAACGCACGATAAGTATCGCTTTGTTTTTTCTTTCTGAATCCAGTATCAAATTGCGGTTTCTATTAGCAAACATTATCTCCGTGAAGATATTAGTTATAGAATTATCAAGACAGTTTTGGAAAGATTTATCTATCTATATGAATAAGTTTCCCTAATCGGGCGCAATCGTAATCTACTCATTTATCATTATGGAGGCAGAGAATTGACGAAAAGCCGCAGTCGTAAATTTCATTTACGATCTTTTCTATGAAATGATTATCAATGTGATATCGTATAAAAATTCTTCGGTATGTAATAAGTGTTGGAGTAAAAGTAGACATTATTTTCTCTTTCCAAGATGACGAATGGGAAAATGAGATGATGGATTTTCCCAGCTTGTAACATGGGAAGGCGAAAATTTTTCTTCTTTTTCTCGCTTATGTGTTCTTTTTTTAATTTTTTTAAATTAAAAGAATAAAATTTTCTTTTTTGTTAACTTTATAAAAAATTATTTTAGAATAAATAAATTTATATCATTTATTTAAAAAAAATAAGTAAAAAAATAAAATTGGGAGTTTTAAATCTAAAATCCTTATTTTAGTTTATAGTAAAAATGGAATAAAAGCTTATAAGGTATAGAGATTAGTTATGCTAAAAATACAATTTTTATTTTACTTTCTTAAAAATTTTTGATAGAAGGAATTCTATATATCTATATTCTTTGCAATACATTTAGTTACTGCAATACTATTTATTTAGTAATTTGTGGATGACCCCTTATAATGCTTGTATAATCGGACTTTCCCACCATTTCCAATTCTAAATTTTTTTTCTAATGCATCTGATATACGCGAGTATAACCCTTACGAATAGTGATTAAAAGTGATTCATGTTGGACTTTGCGTTGTAATGCTTTAGTCGGAGATTTTATTCTCTCCCTATTTGTGAACTTCTTTTATTGTATTCTCTGTATCAATTTAATTTTTTTATCACTACTGCTAGGTAGGCTTATATTTTATATGCATGAGAATGGAACGCTGCAATTTTTGTTTCTTATAAACATCAAGAAAGAAAATCCTTTCTGTTCAATGTCTTGAGTTTAAACTTTTTTTTATTTGTTGCTCTCGTGTGCCAGCTTGGCTGGCAAATTGGGGTGCGCTATTCCACTTTTCCAACTGAACCGTATTTGGTGTTGAGTCCAATTTCTTCAGTACACACACATGCCATAGGGACCCGTTTATAGGGTAGGCAATCATTCGCACCTCATTTACACACAAGGGAAGGACAAAGACAGGATAGAGAGAGAGAAAGTACATCCATGCCTGAACCGGGATTCGTACCTAGGTCCTCCCTATCCGTACTCGGGCACGCTGACCACTAGACAAGTTGGCCAGGACTTTTTTATTTAAATGTTATATATTTTGTGAGAGATCTGGGAAATATATATATATATATATATTATTATATATATATATATAATTTATATTTTTTATTTATTTAAATGGTATATATTTTGGGAGAGATCTGGAATATATATATATATATATATATATATATATATATATATATATATATATATATATATATATATATATATATATATATATATATAATTGTTTGCTCTAAAATAATTATTTAAAAAAAGAATTGCATATTTTGTTTTGTTTTTTTATTTTAGCAGTCTTTGATTGAAAACAAATTTTTTTCTGCTTAGAGTAACACTACTAATTTTTTTCGTTAAATTGTTGCCTCACATTTAAAAGTTTTCCCATTAGAAATTATTTTGTAAAGATCGGTAATTAATTTAAAGACAAATAATAACTCTCTGTTTTTAATTCTGGAATATATGTTTTCGATGTATGTAGAACAGAATGTCTAAAAAAATGTAAAATTAATTTTTCGTTAAAATGAACTTTCTGTCAAAGGTAGCATTAATTGATTTAAAAAAGGCGCATGGTACTGTATTTTCTTGAGTAATACTTAATTTCCTCATAATTTCGTCAGAAATCATGGAAAACATTGAAATTAAAATAATTCACTATGTTCCCCATCGTTATTTTGTGCAGTCATTTTTCTTTAAATGCAGAGTAATTTCATTAGAGTCTATTTCATATGATTATCGAAAAAGGTTTTCATTGTACCATTTCGTTATTATGTAAATTCTTTTCGCAAATATTTGCTTTATGTCTATTTCAGAAAATTTCGAGAAATTTTCTTACTGTTGTTGTATTTTTGCGACAAATTTAGTTTTCATTACATTTTATTTTATCTTGATATATCTAATATTATTGGAAATTACAAAAAAAAAAAGTGTATCTAGAGAAATAAAAATATCAAGACATTTCGTTTTTTTTTTTTTTTTTTTTTCCTTGTTACCCATCGCGTCAGTGATTTAGGAGAACCGTTTCAATTGAATTTGATGAGTTGTATTCACTAAAATAAGATTATCGCCACTACTATGCAATATCTTATGTTAGGATTATACACAATGAACCACAATAAAGAAAGTTTCCTTGCATTTTCCTAAAAAATATTTTTCATCCAGTTCGCGAAATTCGTTCAACAATCATTTCACTTCAAAAAATTTAGAAAAATTGTTATTATCCAAAACATAAAATAACAATTAGCAGCTACAAAATGATACTTCGAATTGTATCCCCTTAAGCTTATTGTCATTGGTTATTGAGAATCTAAAATTAAAGAATTAATTGAAAATATGATAAACGCAAATTAGGTACAAGGTTATGAAATGGTATTTTTTTTTCCCTGACTTTGTGTATGCCAGATAAAAATCATACACAAAGTCAGGATCTGTATTGAAATTTCATTTTTATTTATATTTTTTGTGATTCAAATTACGGATGTCGAATATTCGAGGAAAATATATATTTTTTCACAACTAATCCGATAATTTCCTTTAAATGATTTTTTCCCAAATCTGTAAAACTATTTTAAAAGCAGATTTGTTTTTAAGAATTCGTAAAGACATTCCAATATTAGAATGCAACTGTGCCTGTAGGTAAAACGTAAAAGTGAAATTAGTATTTTTGTCGAAACGCTTACTGAATTTAGAAAAAAAGAAATCTGTCTATCTGAAATAGTTTTGAATGGTTGAATTGTTTTGTTGAAAGAATTCCAGAAGATTTATGTCCGTGTTTTACCTGCAAGCGGATCATAATTATGTAGCTATATTTTCAGAAATACGAGATGTACAATATCAGTGGACTATGGGGATGTAAGAAGTTTCGAATCATGTCAAATTCCACGGCATTTTGTTAAGCTTATAAGATAATTCGATTAAAAAAAAAAAATTATAATTAAAACAAGAACTTTAAAAGAAAGAGTTAAAGTTGTAATTTTTGCAGTGTCTATAAATCCTTTGAATATGTCATACGATTTTTCACATGCTTTGCTACTTAATATGAGGGCATGTTTACGGTTATCTATCCATTGCAAATTCTTCCCTGCTAACGAAAATAAAACAAAATGAGTCAAACGATTTTTTTGTCGCGCTTTGCAAGACTGACCATGCCAAAAGGCACGCTCTGAGCAACTTTTTCGTCCATCACTGTGGCAACAGGTTGTGTAACTGTTGTAGACGAGCTTTTAGGGAACAATAATTCTATTCGCTTTTTACACGTAATTCATTTCTTTTCTTTGTTATCTTTTGGTTTTCTATTTGCCCCATTTAACTTCCTAGTTAATTGTATTTCCTACTTAATTTTTCAAAGTTCTTTCTTTTTTTTTATGAGTTACAAAGCACTGATTTCGTAATTTACAAATTAACTATGTATCTTTTCATATATTGTTTCATACTTTCTGAAATATTTATCAAATGTACATTTTACTCTATCTTTTGTATAACCTTTATATTTAGTATATTAATAATTGAACATAGGTACTGATGTCTTATTGTGATTTCTTAAGGCAAAAAATTAACATATAACTTCCAAGAAACATTGATGTATTTGATAATTATATCTTATACTTAGTCGCTTGCATTTGAAAACCAGGTTTTATTTTAATGAAAACTGCGCAATGCATCTCAAATTGGTATTCAAAACTGATTTTCTTTGTCATCAAATGAATCAACTAATTTGTTATTGATAACTTCTCTCACAACTTGTTCTTTCTATTTTAAATTACTGTCGCCATTAAAAAGGAAATTATATACAATTTTTCTTTCATTTAGTTTTGTATTTTTTGATAATATATATATATATATATATATATATATATATATATATATATATATATATAATATATATATATATAGATATATATATATATATATTTTCTCAAAATCTCAGTAATCTTCCATGCTCTTCTTAACAAAACTTACCGTGTTTCTTAAAAATCTGAAATTTTTATTGTTTTTGTGAATGATAACATTTCTAAAGAAAAATTCAGTTTCTTTGAACTTTTTTTTTGCATTTTACCTATTGACATACTATCCACTTCGATTTCCTATTATGCATTCGTACACTGTTGCTAAACAAGCCATTAGATGGATCGAATCCGCTTAAAAAATTACTTTAACTTCCATTTATTCAATGGAATTGACACTTGGCGCGTGTCGCGCATAAATTATAGAATTTTCTCAGATCCCACGCAGAATTGGGCGAGTCTTCTCAACACATTTGCGGAGAATTCTCGCTTGTCCGTTGTGAATGAGGAAGGGCTGACACATACTCTTGAGTATTTTTTTTTTATTAACTTTCTTAATTTTTTTGTGTTCTTGAAATGTGAAGTTCGGTAGACAATTTGTCTGCCTGTTCCGCTTGTTCCACCCTTGATAACTGCAATAACTGCATATCTGGAATAACCGTTATGGGGTTGTAACACAGCGGAAAGAATTTGTTAAATTTTTACTTAGTAGCAGTCATTTTATTATTTCTTTATTTACATTGCAAAACACAATTACATATATATAATTACAAACACGTATATATATATATATATATATATATAATATTTTCAATGAACTTCATATATTGGATATTGTGTATTTATTTTTAAAAATGGCATTAAATGTATTTTTTAAAAAAAGGACTAGTTAAAAAATATTTAAGAAAAACTAAATTGTGAGTTTTTATACATTATTTTTCGAAATAAAATTATTGATAAAATTACGCGTTGAAATTTAAAATAGTTAATACAAATTTAATGTTTAACTTAGTGCTTTCATTTAATTTTTATCATAGTGACAACTTAAAATTCAGGTTATTAAATTGTATCATTTTAGAAAAACTTATGATTTTTTTTTTCCTTTTCATAACAAAAGAAATAAAATTAATTTGTAATTTATTAAATACCAGATAGTTTGAGGTCGAATCTTATATTATTGGATGGTTTTAAAGAGCTAATTCACCAAAATGTTGATTCCATGCACTGAGATGTGTTTAAGGAAACGTGGTTAATTGTGATACATTTTTATCTTAAATGTCAAAGTTGATTTAAAAAGCTGGTTGAGTTGTGAGTAGTCTGAACAATGTTGTTTCATTTCTTTCAGAAAATGTTATATATTTGAAATATATATAATATTTCTATTGAAGTCTCCATAGTTTCAAAGATCAGAGTAATATTATGAAAACTGGAATTGCTTACTGTCTTCAAAAGTTAGATATTATTCTAGAAATTTTAATATATTAATGTGAAACAAAGAACTAAAAAAATTACCGAAATTGATTTGTACTGTGTAAATTCAATTAATTATTTATTGTTGCTATATATTAGGTACATTTAACGGGATTGTTTTTTCTATTTTTTAAAAATTCCTACACATTAACAGGATATTGTTGCATAATATTTAGATGCATGTTGCCTATTAGTACAAATAGTATTTGTATGTTTATTTTGTACTTGTTCTATACCATTGGCGTTTTACAGGTATATGTTCCAAAATGTACTTTTTAGTAATGATCTCATTTTTTTATCGTATGATACCTTATCTATTAACTGTAACTTCAAACTTCCCCATCACTATGGGTACTATTAAGGCCGCAATCAAATAAGAATGTTACTTAATGTGCTCTTGGATTTTTATAAATCCGAGTCAATTATCCACCATTCCCCATCTTTACAACAAGGTATCTGATTACCATAAGCTAATGTAAAGTTAAATAATTGCATTATAATTAATATGAATACTGAAAAAAATTCCTTACAATAAATTTCTGAATTAATATTAAAATTAAGAATATGGTATTTTTGATGAATCGAAACTAAGTACAATCTTCAAAAATATTTAAATCTCAGAAAATTAAATTGAAATAAAAAATTATACAAAACTTAAGTGCATTTTTTTACATTTTTTTTAAAGTACCTTTTTAGAGACCATTTTTACCTTTGAGAGATTTATGAATTCGAACTTAAAGTGTTGAAAAGGAATTCACACACACATTGTTATATAAAGTTTATTAGAAGAGCCTGTTAGAAAGCTAACATTAAGAATGAAATAATCTCTACATTTTCTTTTCTTATTTAAAGAAGTTCACTTAAAATTCATTATCATATATTGTACGCAGTTTATTTATGACAGTTTTAAGTCATTTCTAGCGAAGTAGCTGTTTTGAAATCTGAACACGTCTCCATCTTTACGTGTTAAGATATTGAAAATCGTTTCAAGCAATGGAATGAAAACTTATCTCTTCAAATCGTGTTGAAAATTCCAAGCGGATTTAAGCTGGGGATTTTACTCGCCAATTAGCTGAGACTCTTTTCTGCTTGAGTTGGAAAACTCAAGAGGCTTCTTTTTTCAATAGAAAACGAACCCTACGGTCACAGTGTTGAGGATAGTTTTTTTTTCCTAAAAAAGAATATTGAGGTTAAGAATGCGTTATAAGATCTTTTCTCACGGAAGAATCTGTTAATGTTCAAATTTGCCATTTTTTTAAAAATAAACTTTTCGTGTTATTTTTTTCAGTTATTTTCAGCGAAGCACGCATATTTTTAATGCATGTAAGCCTTTTTAAATTTATAATGGTAATTCAATCATTCGATTATTTATTTGCCAAAGTTTGATGCTATTTCTATTACACTTGATTTCTTATTACTGAATTGCTAAAATAAAAATTATTTGTATGTTTAATGTGATTAATGTGAGTATTATAATTTGATATAAAAAAAACTTTCAGTTAAATATATATAGCTTGGAAATCTCTTACCTTATTGTGGTAAAAATCATGTAATTAATTTAATTACTTCCTTTAAACTTAAACTGACACACATCGATCCATTTATTATTTACCCCATTGTGCTGTTTTATTTATGTTCTCCAAATATATCGTTCTTAGCTACATTCTTAATGGAAACATACAAGCATTGCATCATTAAATCCATTTACACCAAAAAAAGCGATAGATTGATTAATATAGTGGTTTCATTTGGTAATCATTTTTTAAGTACCAGATTTTAAAATTAATCTTACTTCATTCTCTGTACTATTTATTATTCAACTGATAAACAAAATTAATATGTTCACTAATCACTGTGGTTTTTATCTTGCGAAATTAAGGACAGTCGCCATTTTGGAAGCTAAACAATGAATATATCTAAGGCGAATATGAAAACGTTATTCTTCATAATAGTGCGACCCGAAATGGAAATTAATAGCCCAATTTTTTAATCTACTTTTAATTGAGGCAATTAAATAATAACCTAAATTCTGACAACTGGAAGAAAATTCTAGTAGACTTGTTGATCGACTGAAAAGAACAGAGAGAGAGAGACAACTCAACTTTCTACTTCTTGCTATACCAGCCGATCATAATAACCATAATAATAATGACGGCTCAACCTCAAGAAAACAAAGCAAAACGAGAAGAGATATTCTTTCCCGTTGCAAAATCTGTTCGCGAGAAGTATTATATGCATTATACTTATTTTCTTCCCCCCTTTCCTTGCTAGCAAATCTTGTGCGGCCCGCCCACTTTCCCCAGCGAAGAAGTGTTCGAATACTCGTCGTTGTAGTTTGGCCAGACATTCCTAATTGTCCATGGTTCGTCGAATCTGTATATTTACCAAAAGTCTGGGGTGGATGGTAGTGGAGAGAGAGAGAAGACGCGTTTCGGAAGAAGTGAATGCAATACTGCGAAGGAGAATATAAATGCTAAAAGAACAATAAACTTTAGCTCGCCATTTTTATACATAGGCGAAAATTGGTAAAAAAATATGTTTCTGTTAAATGTTGCTTATGTTATGTTGTGATTCTTAGAAGTAAAAATCTTTGGATTCTGCTAAAATAAAGTAAAATTCAAAGCTATTTTATCGAGATGTGATTACTTTCTTCTAAAAACCTTGCTCGATTACTTTTTATTTCTTTAAAGAATGTTAGTTTGCCGTTTTTATTTTAATTTTTTGTTTCTTTCAGATTCAAAATTCATGTGTTTAAAAAAAAAAAAAAAAAAAAAAAAAACTTTGCATTTGAGTGATTTTTTGGTTGAAAAATCTTGGTGAAAAATGAATTAAAGTAGTGAAACCAATGTGTAATTATTTTTGTGTATGAAATGATGGTGCAATTCAGTTTTCAATTATTTGTTTGTTTTATCTTCTAAAGCAATTATTTTTTACAAAAAATATTTTTATATAGAAATTCTATTTTGAAATATTTTATATTAAACATTATTTTACTATATTTATGTTCCAATGGACTTATTCTCTATTAGTATTTTTAAGCAGTCATTACTTAATGTTTTAAATAAATATGAATTTTTCCTTTAAATATGGAATAAAAATATGATGATGTGAATAAGAAGTCCTTTAGGTTTTTTCGCTGTATTTTAAATTATAAATTCAGTGTAGCTTCTACCATTGATTAGCATTACTGATTATTTTAAGGAGTTTTTAATGAAATAAATTCATTGCTTATTAGGCTAAAGCTTTGTGAATTATATTTTATTACTAGGTTTTTTTTTAATTCATGTAATCGAACTAAAGTAGAAAAAAATGATTTAAAACTTCAGTATATTCGTAATACAACTTATAAAATAAATTTTTTGATCTTGTAGGAAATTAAGTATTTTATATATGTATTTCCTTAACGAGACTATATATTCTATTTTTCAAAAAAGATTTTTTTAAACATTGAATGGAATATTTACAAATCATGAATTAATCATTTTTCGTTTTTTGAATTAAATATCAGTAACTTAAATATTCAATTTATTTTATTTTATATGCCATTAATTTTCACACACACAATAGCTATTTAAATATTCCTTTATACCTAGGAATCAAAATGTAAATTTTCATTTTAATCAAAAAAGTATTAATAATATGCATCACAATTTAGTACTGATAACTTGAAACGGAGATTTAATGTTTTTATAGCTAAATTACTGACGAAACTTTAAAAAAAAAAAATCATGTATAGTGAACATAATTTTCGAACTGGACGAATACACAATATGAAAATTTTCCCGCCATGTCGGTGGTATCTAATTATTATTTATTTATTTTTTGTATCTGTTAACAGTATTAACAAACAGGAGTTGCAAAAAGAGATTAAATATCTTAATGCGGGGTGGAAAAAAAATCTTGTCCTTCAAAAGTTATTTTTGTTAATTGTTCGTTAGTACCTCCCTGGCGAATTTCCGCTCTTGGTGGTTCTTGGTCTTTTTTTTTAAATGAACTTTGTTCCATCGCGCTGAATCCCTCCAACTGTCTATGCTGGAGGCACGTGTCTTCAGACCTCTGGAGATAGCAAAGCTTCTGTTCCCCGTTCGTAAGTCGTATCTCTCGCCGTCGTCTTTTTATCTCCTTGAAAAGCAGACGACTTTTCCGGTTGAAATTTTATTTATCACAATAAGAAAAAAAAGTTTTCATCTTGATACTGACAACATTGAGGTCGAGGAGTTAAAGGAGTCGCGAACGTGATGGTTGCGGATGTTTATTGAAATACCAGTTCTTTTCCTTCTTTTGGCCATGATTCGCGTAATCTAAATCGATTGAATGTCCGTTAGCTACTTTATTTGGTGTTACATTATTAAGTGGGTAATACTTAAGAAAGCGACACTCTCTGTGGCTTTGAATTTTTGGACTGGTCTTTATTGTTTAATAAGTTTGGAAAAATTCCATATTCCTTATGCAGCTAATAGCTCCTACTATGTGTTGAATCTTTAGTGAAATAGAGATTGTGTAGATTTTGTTCATGAAATATTGCCCGTGTTTCATAAAAGTTGACTGTTATTTTTAACTTAGGAAAGCATTCTTCTTTTAGAGATGGGTGAGTGTTTTCTTAACAAAATTTTAATTATATATTTTTAATGGAATAAGGACTGTATACAAAATATTATTGTTTAAAAAGCTTTAAAATTAATTATATTTCAATTTTTTAATGTGATAAATCTATTGGGAAAAATATTTTTTCTTACAAGTTTAATACGTTGTTATTTTTGCATATTATTCAAATAAATGTAACTATATTTAATTGTGGAATTTATTTAATTTTTATCGGAAAAATTTAAGCATACTTTTAATTTATTTTATGCTGAATTGTTTATGTAAACATTTTAAAGTGGGAGTTTATAAATTTGTTACATTTGTGTGTATGAAATTAATTGTTTAACATTTTTTTTAACTAAATGAATTTTTTTTTTTTACTGCTGTTAGATAATTTTGAAATTAGAAATTTTTTGAAAATGGTTATTTAAATAAACATTTCTCTGATAATGTCAGATTCATTATGTTTTTCTATCACATTCCAATTGAATAACTGTTTAATATTGTTAAATAACTTTTATCATCAATTAAGATGATAATTGAAGTCATCCATTACCTGTGTTTTATAAGAGGAGAGAAATTCTATTGTGTATCAACAGTTTCCATTCCATGTTTCCTAAAGAAATTAATTTGAGTTATTAATTCTTGTTGAACATTGATTTTTATTTTAATTTATAAAACAGTCTGATGCGTTTGTACGTAACTAACTACGCTACTATAAAGACATTCGTTTGTGTATGTCACATACAACTATTCTATAATGTAATACCAAGTCGAAACTTTATAGTAGGAGGTTTTAAATAGCAATACGTCGTAAAAACAATTGTTTTTCATAATTTCAGTGATATGTATTCATCTTTGCCCTTTTTACTCCACTTTTAAAAATAGTCTTGAGAAAATTGAATCTGTTAACACAATCAAGCTCTCTATTACCCAAACCATTAGAGAAGTTGGGTCGGTGGGGTTCTTCGCATTCTCTGTTTCCCAGGGGTGTCGCATTTCAAGAAGAGGCAGAAGAGAAGGTCTCGTGGCCCCCGCATTCCACCTAGACAAGGAGAAGTGCTGCTCTAGACATTTTTCGACGAACTGTATCGTTTGCAAGAGTAAGAGACTAGGGTGCAAAAACTGACATCAACCCTGGGTCTTTTATAGTTAGACTGTAGATAATATATTGCGCGTCCCCCCCTTTTTTTTATTATCCTTATTGCAGACTAAACAAAAGATAATGCCGCTATCCGAAAGTAATGGCCCTAAACAGTATCTTGTAACTGTCATCATGTTTTCTCAAATTTTGTCTCAGTAATGTTACAGAACGATATTTTTTGGGTATTAAATTGTATAATTTTGTCGTATTTAATGTAAGTAGATAAAATAAATTAAAAAAAATATAACTTAATTTTCTTAAACATATTTTAATAACTATTAGAAATAATATAGATTCTGTGAAGAATTCGAAAAAGTACTTTTTTATATATTTTGATATTAATACAATAATTTATAAAGTGGAATAGTTTTGCCCTTAATTGGATATCTTAAGAGGACTATTGGTCATATCCACATAAAGAACTTCTGTAAGAAAATTCCAAGAGGGCAAAATTAAATATATATTGGCTATAAGTAAAAAAATTTGCATTTCCATCTGAAATATTCAGTTTATTATTAAAAATTAAGTATAAAATTCATGTAATTAAGTTAATTTTATATTAATTGCTTACATTTTCTAGACTTTCCTTTTAAAGGGGGAAAAAGTCTCATGAGAAGAACACAGACAATCCTGACTACTTACTATAAAAAAAAGAAAGGAATTCTTTAAAATTAAAATCATTACTAAATTAATGAAATTTTTTAAGAACTGAACATGTTTGAATTTCACAAATATTAGTTAAACTATGTTAGATTGTTGTAGTTCTAGTAATATTTTGTATTAAACACTTTTTTAAAAATAATTCTTGACAGTATTTACTTAATCCTCCATAGGAAATAATAGAATCTTTAATAAGTTGTTCGTATCATGTAATGATGAGTATTACGTCTTAAAATGTTTTGGCCTGCTTCTCAGCTCTCTTATTTCATTATATATAACTTAAATATACAACTATATTAGGAAAACCTAATATAATGCTTAAAAATATACATATTGCTGATTTCTTTAACATCGATTAAATGTTCAATTATTGTGAGATGGTTGGGGAGTTTCATCTCTATTATATGCAGATATTGTGATAATTGTGTGTAGGAGGTTTAAAATTTTTAAAAATTATTTACAAAGAATACAAACTATTATAAAATATATTTTTTGAAATAAATTAAATGAAAATGCATACTAATGTTATTGTAAAGTTGATAATTCATATTCTCTTCATTCATACATCAGTTATAATTTTAACAATGTATTTATAGTCACAATTTTAATTGAAAGGCAGTTAAATATTTTCAAACTTATATCGGATCAATCGGTAAAAAAAAACCGCGACATGCATCAAATAGCTGCATGGATCCTTTAATCTCTGTTTTATAACGAGATTTTCCGCACAAATTTTTCAAGCGGAACTAAATGATTCCATTACAAGAAGAGGCCATTCTATGCATATAGTTTATTATAACAAATATTTGAAAAATGTTGTACTAAAAAACTTAAAAATATCACAAAATAATTTTTTTTTTTTTTTTTTTTTTAAAAAAAAAAAAAAAAAAAAAATTTTTTTTTTTTTTTTTTTTTTTTTTTTTTTTTTTTTTAAAGTTGATGACCTTGCTATTAAGATTTACATAAAAAATGGGGAGGGGAAATAGAATTGTTTTAATTGTATGCGTGAAAGTATATTCTTTTAAATGAAATTGTAAAAGAAAGGAAAAAAACCATCTTCCCGTTTCTGTGTACCTGTAACTTCGTCGATGGGAGAAAGTTTCCAAAATATCCCAATCTCTGGTAAAGCACCGCATTCTCCTCGGTGAGGGGCAATTTGGGGGATTGCAGGCGGGCCTGCTCTGGGAATGGAGTCTGGTGTACCTGTACCCCAAAGGGAGGTTAGAATAGAGGGTGTCAGGCTTATACATGACCTTTTTTAAACGGAGGGTTGACCCCACTGATCGCGGAACTAGTGCAGGAAAATGCCCCATATATAAATCCCGCCATCTCGGCTTCTAGCGATAGTTTCGAGGCGTTTCGGTCAGGTAAACCGCACTTGATGTCTCGGGATGGGTGTTGTTATATCACAGAGTGAGATATTATCTTCCCAAAAACACATTTTTGAGGTCCCATTTTCTTTAATGTGCACTCGGAGATTTTGAAGCTTTTTTTTTTTTTTTAATCCTGCAAACCTTTAAAATGAATAATAATAATAAAGAAAACAGTATATTTTCATTTGATGTTAAAGAGGTTCGTTATGAAAGGAAATGGAATTTTGTGTTTAAATGCAGAAATCTAAAAAATGCATTTCGAAAACGATATATTTATCTCGTAGCTTTGCAATTAATATTATATAGAATCATTATTCTTTAATTGCCTATAAATGCATACTTCTAGAATATTTTTTTTATTTAAAATGTGATTAAGTTAATTTCATTTTCTTAGTATCGAAATAGCTTAAAAGTCGGTTTTAATATAAATGTAGATTTTTACTACTGATAAATTTATATTAGTGAATTGTTAAAAGGCACATGCAAATACTAATGTACCTGTCATATGGCATAAATATTATCTATACAAAAGCCATATTAATTAAAAACATTTAAGTTCAATTTTTAGCGAAAGTTATTAGTGGAATATAAATAAAATTATTCTTATTAACATTTTAGTTCGAAGGATTTTATGTGAGAATTTCAAGATTTGATTGAAAGAAATAATAAAGCGATCTCGAGTATACTATATACTTGTGCGAAGCTCATTTTAATTTGTTGCGTATGTTTAGTTTCTTAACCATCCTGGTGAATTCCAAATATAACTTAAATCTATAATTACTCCTCATAGTTATGTTACATTCAAGAATATTTCTCTTTTTAAGTAGATAGATAGCATAGTGCAAGTACTTATTTTTTAATATGAAGCGAAAAATCGATAATATTATGTATAAGCTTTCGTTTGTTAAAATTGTTAACTATAAAAACAAGAAATACCGCATTTTATTAATATTTGTTAATCATCTTTTAACTGACATTACGTTGTATAGGATTAAAATTTTGAACTTGTAATTGACAAATTGATATCATTTATTAATTTACTCGAAAAATTCACATAACTTTTTTAAAATTATTAAAAATACCTTTCTCATAGTTCTTAAAATGTTAAAAGGGGTGAGAATATGTACAAGAATTCCAACGTAGAAGACCACTTACACTAAACTCCCCTTTCATGACACCTGTAGAATGGTGCACCTTTTCATGGAATTCCCACCTCTTTCGAACTCACGAAGTTTAAAGAAAATAAAATATAAGTGAAAGCAAATTTTTTTCGCTAAAAAAAACGAACAACCGAAAAACCGTGTAGTAGGGTTAAATAATAATAATAATAATAAAAAAAGGAACAAGAATATAAAGAATCTCTTTTGCGCTATCTGAGAATCCTTCTCTGAACGATTCCCATAGATGAAACCGACTCCCAGGGAGAGAGCCGGGTGATTAGACGCAACTCCCCCCCCCCCATCCAGTAGAGTAACCCCTCCCCTCCCTACCTTTCGAATTCGTTTCTCTTCTGCAGACGATCTTTCGCCTTATCTAAAACCGGTTTAGGTTAGTTAAGGGGGTGATAGCCTCATGTTTTATGTATCCACATCCCCCCTCATTTTGAATGGGTATATATTTTGCTCCGAGAGTATGGGTTGGTGTCAGGGTGAAGTTTGCCGTTTGTGTATTCGAGAAGTATGCGAACATTACTGCGTATTTGCATATATCGTTTGATTATTCGTTGAACAGGCGACTGTCGTCCGTCGGTGAATGACTGAAGAACTGAATGCTTTCATTTTAATCACATGTTTTTTTTATTTAAAGATCGAAAAACTGAATCGTTTTTCTAAAATACATTTGATTGGAATTAATTATAATACTCCAAAGCCTATTTATATAATTGTATCTAATTTAAAATAAAAAAATCTGCTTATTAATTGAGCTTTTATATAAGTATCGATCTGTGCGGGATTTGTTATGATCTACTCCAACCATTTGCGATGTTAGTTACTTGTTATATATTATAAAGAAAAGCCTTGTCAAAATTAATCCATTAATTATTAATTATTTTTTAATATAATTAAAGATTATTTGATTGTTATTGTAAACTAAAAATATTTGTTTTGAAAAATAGTTTATTGAAATTTGGCTAAATACAGTTTGTTATTGTGGGAATTATTTGCTTTTGCTCTAAATCAGTGTCATAATATATTGTAGTCTAGCAATCTGGTTTAATAAATTCCACATAGTAATTAATGTTAACATTCATTAATTTCATTAAATGATTTATTTTTGGAATATAATTTATCGTTCTATGATTACTTTATTCAAACCTGAGAATTAATTTATCGAGAATTGCAATTTCTGATGAATTCCTAACTGTAACAAACATTCTCATTCTAGAAGGAATCGAATTCTCACTCTGCTGAAGAGCACTATTCAACAATGAGCGACTGATCTTTCAGCCAGTACGTTATTACCATACTTATGAATGATTTTACAAAGTACAATTTAAATTCACTTTAATAATAATTAAAATCTTTATTAATTAATATTTATTTAGCATCTAATCATAAAAATGAATATTATCTTGGAAATTAAACAAAGTTATTAATTCAAAAAAATATGAATTAAAAAGAATCTTTGGTACCTGAAAAAACTTTTTTTTACGCATTTAAAAATAAAACTTTAAACTGAATGTAATGCAAAAAAAAAAAAAAAAAAAAAAGAAACTAACTAAATTATTTATTGTTCCAGAGTCTGTAATTAAAAACAGATTTCATTTATTTAAAAAATAATATTGCTGCTGACAAGATTTGCATAGTTCAATCATTTGAGTACTAATCAACAAATATAATGGTTTTACTATTTAACAGGATTCAGCATCTTTTGCAGAATGGATTTTTGTTCTAAATAATTTTTACTACTGTAATAAAATCTAATTACCGCAAATCAGCATCGATTTCAATAGAGAATGTTGTTTTATGATGTAATTATAATCTACACTGTGTATCTTAGAGATGTAATTATAATCTACACTTTCATTATAAACAAAACATAATAATTCATAGAAACTCAGTTATATAATAATTTAAATGTTGCCTGCGAATGTTGTATTAAAAATATATTAATTGTTAATTAATTATTCGTGAGGAATTAATTTTATAATATATTCACATCACAGTGAAAAATTTATCTTTTCTGACATTTAAGTCTATTATTAACTTGAATGAAATATGCAATGATAGTGAATAAAAATATCTAGCTAGATTTATTTTGCGTATGCTAGCTTATTCTAAGAAAGCCGTTTATCCTAAATATGTCAAAAATTTAACCATGTTTGATATTTTTTGGCTCGTTAATTTTCTTCCAACTAAATGATAAATTAGTATTTGTTCTCAAAGGTTATCTTAGTATGACGTATTTAAAATTTTATTTTCTTTGTAAAAATTTAAATAATATGCATACTTACCTGGCAACGAATTTCTATCAGCATTTTTGAAATTAAATATGTTGAAAATCTTATTTGATATTTATTTTTTCAGAATTTTTTTATCCTTTTTTTAATTTCTAATCAAGTATTAAAATAATATGAATATTAAGTTCTTCATTGATAAGTATAACTTAATCAATGCTTATAAAAATTGTGTAACCCAAAGGAAACTTTTATAACTGTCACTTTAGAATTTTCAAATTTTATTTATTTAAAAAATTTAAATTATATTATGAAAAAGCTTATTTGTATATGGTTAAAAAAATTTTTGATTTTTTTTGTTTAACTACTCATTCGTTATTATTATTAAATATTTAAGTTAACTGAATGCTAAAGTTAAAGGTAAGACATATTTAGGCTATAATAATACGGATGACTAAATTCTTGCTCACTGGGAATTCCTCGCATGTGGATTCCTTGCATAACTTAAAATAGGTAAATCTAAAACTCAATTGGAAAGAATTATTCAACTATTAAATTTCGTACAGCTCTTCACTTTTCTTTTCATATTTTAATGTTTTTAATTTAAAATATGAAACTATATAAATTTGCAATAATACTTTTCAATGAAATATTCATGATTTTAAATAAAGAAAATCAGAAACAGAAGATTTTTGTGTTGTGACACTCTTTTTCAAAAATACGTGTTAACAATAATTTTTTTCTTGGCTTTCTCCATAAATATTTCAATGAGAAAAATTATTTTTGTAGATATTTGCTTTATCATCTCTCATTACTTTTATCATTGTCTTTCATAATTGTACTTTTGATTTGCACAATATTCTTGGGAAAGGTGGAAGATGCCTTGCACGTCTAAATAAAAGACGAGGTTCACACACAATGAGGAGGAAACAAACATTAACAATAAGATTCGCGTCATCGGATTCTGGTATGTAACAATTTTTCCCTTTTGTTGTGTTTCAAAAATGCGGTAATAGACCAAAATTGTACCTGAAAACAAAATGTATGGAATTCTGTGTTAGAACTATCAGAAAAAAAAAAATTGCCAACAGTGCCATTTATTCCAAACCCAGTTTGAAGTACCCTTCCCTTATGAAGAATTCTTTTCTCTTTCTCTCTCTCTCTCTCTCTCTCTTTTTTTTTTTTTTTTCTTCTTCTTACGGACTGATTTTTTTTCCCTTTCAAAGTATAACAAAGGACTGGTACTCGCGGTGGAGGAGAAAAATTCTAGACCAAATTCTCACTGGGAGGGGGAAATCTGGATGAGGGTTTCTGCAAGAAGGCGTTGGTAAACAAATAAAAAAATGTACTCGCCTCGAAATCGTGATGTTCAACTCGGATTTTCGAAGAGGCCGCAGTGGTTTATAATTTACCTTTTGCATTTTGGCAACACTTGGGTCACGAAGTTGAGTTTTTTCACCTATCTTTCAAGACGAAGTGATGCCGCCATTTTATTTTCTTTATTTTATACTCTTGAAGAGCATATCTGAAGGGTCGGTCTGGGGGGGGGGGAAGTAAGAAGTGGATACTTTTAGAATTAAGGAAAAGAAATAAATAATAAGAAAAATTATTTTCTTTCTCACTCATGATTGGCGTGTTTGCGGCGCCAAATATTATTCTCATGTATTTTTTTTTTTTTTATATTTTTATTGGTTATGAAATTTTCCTAAGAATAGGGGTTGATGTGATAAAATATAAACTAAGACTTTTCTTTATTTCTTCTTTATTTTTTTTAGTGATATTAAATGAATGTTATTACTCTGATCCTTTGCGTGGTTTCAAGTTCTTAGAATCTCTTGATTTAGTGACCAATGAGGAAAAATGGTGGTTCATTTTTACAGCTTCACAAAATGATCCCTTTTTACCAGTACTTATTAAAAACCAACTCAATTTTTACTTACTGTAATTAGATATTTAGCGGGCCATAAATCAGAAACTTCATTTTCATCCAAAGAATTTTTTATTTTCATACAATTTATTTTCTTATAAATTAAAATAATCGTTACTTTTATTTTTTTAATATTAGAATATTATTCTTAAAGTTTGTATATTTAAATAAATTTGATATTTACGACGTACTAAAGCTAAGCTTAATTGCTATTTGCCACGAGATGGGGTGCAGTTTTGACGCAGAGCCACATCAGAGAGCCCCCCAAATCGAATAGAAAGTTTATTTTACGTTGTCAATCGAATAGAAAAGAAAGTTTATGTTGTGAAGCAAAGGGGGCCCTCAAAGAAGTTTTTGCTTGGAACTCCATTTAGGTTGATTCGGGCCCTGCTTAGACGAATCAAACAATTAAATCTGTTTTATTTAAGCAATGATAAGTATTGAGATGGGCATCTTAATTGGAACCTTTTCCTCAAAATTCTCAGATCTCATCAGTGGCTTTAATTAATCTGGTTAGTTATCGAAAAGGTGTACATAGTATACTATTATATCTCTAATTAATAACTAAAATCACACATTAATATTTTTTACCTAAAAATTGATATTTTTATCATTTCATCTTATTTATCTAAATTTATTTAACTATATTGATTATAGTTTTATAAGAGGAGAAAAATGTTTTATATGATATTCAAATTTAGTTTTAATATCTTGTGCATACAAATTGTAAAATACATTAACTTTTTCTTGAAAAATATCGTATATTTTAATTTATAATAATTAATAAAAATTTACATTAATAAATTTAAAATGTATTTATATACTAAGTAATTTCTAAATCTCGACCCAAACTCAATTAAACTTAAATAGCGCGCCTTAAAATCTAAGCACATGGTAAATTAATCGTTTGACATAAAATTTTTATCTGAATCTTTAAATTAAATTACATGAACTTTTTGTTTCTGTGCATATTTTTATAGGAGTTGTGCTTATATTTATATGTATCGAATGCTTATAACTTTTTTATGTGAAATTAGTTTTACGTTCATCCACCTGTAGTAAAAATTATCGTATACGATATAGTGATTTTTGTTCTTTTGTAAGTAAGTGTAACTTATTAATTTAGGTATAAAATAATTGAAAATTTAATCTTTTTTCAACGAGCAATCTGAAGATCGAATATCACTAGTTTTTATAATATTCTGTTGTTGAAAATATTGTTATATAATTTTGCCACTGATTTCTTAGTTGCTTTATGTATTAAAATTAGAAATGTAATTGTATGTTCTATATTGCTATTCGGAAAATATCACTTAAGGCAAATAGGTAAAGAAAAATATTCTAAATTAGTGAAAGAATATTTTTTTGTATTTGCATAAATGAATAAAATAAATACAGATATATTATAAAAATTTTTTATTAGGTTTTCTGTTTTCTAACTATGTTTTTAGCGTTTCCCGTAATCCAATTTAAATAACGAGAGCAAAATTTGAATTCAAATTTGCTGTGTGAAATATATATCTCAATTTGAATTAATCATTTTCGTATTCTTTAATCTAACAGTAGTTAAAAAATAATAATAATTATGAAAACCCTTCAAAAGAGAGAAAAAAATTATAGATTTAGAGTATATTCTTTCTTAGTTACTTTCTTCTGAGAATAAGAAGATAAAAGAAAATTGAAAAAGGTTTAAATGTATTGCGATGTTTTTAAAATTTACGTTTTTCGAATTCTTTGAACTAGCTTATTTAGCAAACGATGATAAAAATAAAATATAAAAAGAGCATTAAAAGTAGCACCATTTCGAATCGATGAAATATAAGAGAGAACTCGGTGGGGAGGAACAATTATAGAATTCTTCCTCCATCAGAGAATATTCTACTTTTCACTTTCTAAATTAATTCCTCAGAAAACGTGATGTACGTACTAATTCTCGTATCGTTTTCCCTCAGATTCTTTCAAGACATTTTATTCAACACATTGGAATGAAAATTTGTCGTTAGTCCTCCGTAAATGTTTTTTTTAATGAAAATATTCGATGTTTTTAAAGCTATGAATGGTATTTATTGAAATAATTAACACTGGCCCATTCATTGAATCATTCAGTTATACCATCCATGATACGGATTTTTTATAAATATTTTTCCTTTCAATTTCTTACAAGAAATGTGACGTCACGAACTATTTCTTAAGCTTATTGGAGGATGTTTCGTCACATGATCCATTCGTGAGGCCCCGCGGGTACGGATGCTTCATCTTCCCACGGCAGCCTGACCGCGGAAAAACATTTTTAATAGCAGTTTTATTATCATCTCTTAATGTCGTGTTCAATTCCCCCTTCGTCTTCCGACCCCCTCTCACCCCTAATGTAACACAGAAGGCCATCGCTTAGGAGTAACAAAGGAATTGTAATGAATGGAAACAAAAAGCTCACGAAAATGAAACCATGTTCCACCGTTTCCAACCATTTTATTTATTTTGTTGTTAATCGTTAGCACTGGAGAGAATTTTGCGGTTGAATCTTTTAAACGGGATTTATCAACCTGTTTCCTTACCCTTATAACATGCAAGTTATTGTGATTCACCACCACCTGTTTCCAAGTGACTGTTTTTCATATAGTAGTAACTAATCATATTAAAGAAATCCTTTTGCCTCTTATTTTGTTAAAATCTAGATTCCTCGCAATTTAATAACTTCGTTAATCTATATTCTTGATCACGATTAGTGCTGTTTTTAATCAAAAATTACGCTTGATATATTCTCGAAGTAACAAATTTATCTATTACAAATTACATATGTTATTAAAACAAAATCATGTTAAATAGGTGTTCATAGATAATAAAATACTTCCCTTGTAAATTAAATTAAAGAGGAAACGATGTAAATATTAAAAAAATTAATATAAAAAAACTTATTAAAAATGCTAGTGCAATTCAGATGTGCTAATTTTTTTATTTTTACAAAATTTAAGTTATACATTAGTTATATTTATTTAAATAAAAAAACAATTTAAACAATTCTAACCTTTGTGATAGTTTTTTACTTTAAAATTTTTATTTTATAAATAATTATTATATATATATTTTTTTTATTTTCTCATGTAATTTATATGCAATATTGTTGGCTATTAATATAACAAAGCTTCTTTACGTTATTTTAAATACCTAGTTTTTTATGATTATTTTGAACTAAATGTTGCTTTTATTATAATAATATATGTTTGAAGTTGTGTGTTTTCTGGGAAACATTTATTTGCAATGAATAAACTTTTTTATTACATACATTATTATTAATAAAAACAAATTTTATTTAAAAATATATAACTTAAGCAGTTAGTCTTAACTAATTTGCGAATTATAGTATTTGTAAATATTAGGGCATAATTAAAAGCGATATTGTGAATTAAAATAATTATATTTAATTTCAATCTCCCATAAACATTTGAATTATATTTAAAATTATAATAAGTATTGGTCACTCGCATACTTCTAGTTCATTTCAGGGAATGGAAATATACAGTATGGATGTTAATAAAACTATAATTTTATAATGGATTTTATAAAATGTGTTTAATGTTTTGTGTTTCACTTTTGTGTCATCAAGTTAATTCGTTAAATATCATATTAAAAAGAAATTACATGAATTCAGAATAAAGCCAATGAAAAATATATTTGGCTTTGCAGTTTCTGAAAACGATTTTATTGATTAAAATCAGTTTGAGTTATTAATGAATTCATAAAATTTTTTTTTATTTCAATCGAATTCCATAAGAATGAAATTAAAAATTCCGCGTGAAATAACATTATAATTAAATTATGTATTGTTATTTTTTTGCAAAAATTATATATAAATTTATTATACAATTAAATTTAGAGAAAAGTTACTACAGCAAAAAGTTAAAAATTTGCAGAGTTACTACTGATAAAAAACGTATAATTTGAAATTTTAAAATAATAAACATTTTATTGTAAGCAACAAAATTCATTAATCAATTAATCAAACAAAATTCAAAGGAATAAATGTGTCTGAGTACAATAGTTCATTGCTTGTCGCTCAAATATAATTTTTTTTGCGCATGAGAGCTAAGGAGGACGCGATACGAGTAAAGTTGATTCCTAGCTATTACAAACATTCAATGTTGAAATTGAACCCATGAACTGTTGAACCAAAAGCTAGAGCGTTATTACTCGACTACCAACGCGGAATACAGTAAAAGTAATTCCAAATTCCATTGAAATTCTTTATTAATTCCCCCTGTATTCAAAAGTTCCATTATACAACAAAATTTCAGTTTTCCATTTAGTTTACTTCGAGATACGAATGTTTGTTGAATTGCTGTGATTATGTTTATGCTTCACTAACGAAAATAGTATTTAAAAAAATTGCAATATTAATCTCTTAAGACATAGTTAAGTATATTCTCTCTCTTGTTCTTTATTATTTATTTACTTTTTATCTTTACGAGATTTGTTTACGGAAGCAAATGTTTTTTGCTAATGTGTTTCATGTCCTTTTCATGGTCGTGGGCGTCGAAAATCATTTAAAACGTGGTGATATTTATTTTTAATATTACTTTCGTCTGTGTATATGTCCTGATATATACATAAAAAAGTAAGTGGGAAAAAAAAATCGAGTGTCCTCATTTTGCTAGACTTTCAAAAATGCGTGGGTGTATTTCTAAAAGAAAACAAACAAATAAAGATAAATTTTTAAGCGTTTTATTTCCAGTCGAGTTCTCTCTTTTCATTTTATTCATTTCGCCTGATTAGTGGCAACAAACCGCTCAATTACGGGTAATTGTTAGCGCAGCAACATAAAAGTCGGCAGAGTTCTTTCCACTCTCCTTTTAACGATAGTCTTCCATTAAGGAGAGACTCTTGCCAGATTTCTTGTTATCCTTTCTTTCATTGTATCGCTCCACATTTTCTTTCCACTGACTGGAGAACAATAGTGAACATATTCACAAATAAGATTTGCGCGTGTAACGCTTGAAAAAATGCTGCTTCGATTCTATTCTTTCGAAAAATAATGCGTTTTGTGCTGTAAATAACTTTTTATTTGCGAGATCAAACAATGCGTTAATCGCCACGGTACGCTGACTTTAATAATTCGAGGGTTTTAAGTTTATTAAATGAGGAATTCTGATGTCACTATTTTTGCGCATTATTCTTAACACACAACTATATATTGCAAATAAATAAATAAAACTGCATTTTGTGTTGTATAATATTTTAATTCTAGTTAATTTAAATGGTTAGATATTATGGCTATATCGTACTAGTTGTGTTGTTACATACAATAATTATTAAACTATATATTTCTAATTTTAAAAAATATTTTATCAGCTGAGTATTAATTCTAGTTAGCTTTAAAATTATATACTAACTATTATCAGTATGAAATTGAAAAGATAAATCTGTCACATCTTTTCTTCTAATCAAAGTAAATCAATTAAAATTTTTTTCGGATTCTCTACACTATTAAATTTTGTATAAAATGTCTTATTTTACTATTGTTTCTGAAAAGATTTGAATAAGTCTTGTCTAGAATTATCTGAGATTTGGATTCGAGGGTATTGTTTCACTTCTCTTTAACTTTATCAAAAATAATTTTTTACTATTTCTGGAAATGTAACATTTAATTAAAATGTCAGGATTTAAAATTGGATTAATTTCCAAATCTGCCAATTTTTTAAAACAGTTAACAGTTATTTTAAATTAATAGTGTAAATAATTGTAAAATAACAATGCAATTATTTCTTTAAAAATGCATAATTTTAGAAAATATTAAGAAATGTGTGTTTATGCTTTATTTGTATTATTTATAATTTTATTATTATGATTTGTTCTCATTAAGTATTTCATGTACTTCACAATTTTATTGGTTTCACTCTTTATATAATTCATTTTGTAAATTGAACTAAATATTAAATGAATTAATTAAAAAAGTGAATGCCAATTCTGAATAATCATTTTTTTCACCATAAGTTTGATAGATAACTATACGAATTTATTCGATGGTTTCTGATTAATTTATTCATTTTCGTGAAATTTACAATTCATATAAGCATTTTCTTGTGATACAGTAGTTAATAATAATCACTAGAGCCCAGTATAAACAGTGATTTTGAAGCTATTCCTTAACTTATATTAATTAATAAAAATAACAACCATGTTAACTGTATGTAGTTCGTTGTTGGAAGAATTACCAATTAATTATAATGGCTAGACTTGCTTTCTTATAAATTTTAATGAGGTTAATTTATGATATCAAACATTTAAAGAATGCTTCAAAATTTGTTGATATTTTTATGATTTAATCCTCCTCTCATATTTTTTTTACAATTTTTATTTATCATTGGATATAAAATAATTGGACGACTTTCCTTTTCTGAAAAAATATTTTAAATTATAGCCGAATCGTTCGACCACATCATTGGAACATGCATGAATGACTCCCAATGAATATTTGTATCAAGAAGCACATATAATCCGTTCGTAATGAATTCCATCGAATCTTTCTAACCCTTATGTCAGAGTGTCCGTGTTGTTTGACCTTGTTAGGATTAAAAACAATAGCTTGGCCGCCGACCTTTTAAAAAAGTGCGAGCATGTTTGGCGACGTGGCGAGTATTTTCAATTTAGATTGATTTTGAAAGGACATTTGAATTGTGTGTGTTGTTTGCTGTGTCTCAACTGCAGCAAGTTTCTTATCTGCTGGAATTGTGGGGAGAATATCCAAAGTGTTATTTAGGTCAAATAGGCCTAAGCGGAAACCTTTATACTTATAAATGAGGGCAAGCACTTTTTACAATGCGCTGCTTTTCAAAAAGTTTGCTCACTTCTGCTTATACTGCCGCATTTCTAATTAGCTTGCGTTGAATGACAATCTTTGACCTTAAGAACTAGCATGAATTCGCATAATTATTTTTATATTTTATATAATTTTCTTCTGTATTATTTATGATGAGAAAATGTTACTATCTGTTTTCACTCCATATATCAATGTAAAAATTGCTATTTTGATCTGGAATAGTTGAATATATGACTTAAGGCTAACTTATGTAATTTCATGTCAATAAAATATTCGAACCTCCCGTAGGGTCCTACAATAATAGTACCATTTTTGTAATGTGGTAAAGTACGGTTCAAAGTACTTTATTGCTGTTTATTAAATCCTTTTCTTCCAAAATATATATCCTCTGTGTTTTAAATTTTATTCTTATTTATAATAAATTAAAATGACCGCATCAGAAATCAGATAAAATTCGTACTTCCACTAGTACTAGCAGTAATATAATTTCTTTTAAGCTTTGAATTCCTGTATACTTGTATTAATGATTTTAATTGAATATAAAGAAAAATGTTTGAGAGTCGATATTCACAATATTGTACTAAAATTATTATGTACTTATTATGCAAATTACATTTTTTATTGATTTGCGATTTGTATTCTTGTCACAAATTGGAATTATGTGGCATATTATTGTAAATATTATCCTTCCGCTGTTTTCAAAACAATATGAAAAATAAATATATTTAATGATCACACAATATCTATGACATTTCGCCTAGAACTCTAACTGAAATGAAGGAATGGTCTATATTATTATATATAAGTTATACACACACACACATCATATCATACATTATATTATACATTATATAATATATAAAATACTAATAACTCTTTGAATAACTTATGGTAATGTAGTATACGTATATTTAATTAGATTGTAACTAAGACTTGACCATAAGACAGTTTATTTTAAATATAGATAATAAGTTTTGTGTGTGTGTTTAAAAATAATTATAATTCTCTTTAAATTTATTCACTGTGATAAGTGTCAAGATGTTCTTATTTTTTTTACATTTATAAAACCTTCAATTAGTAAATTTGATTTCTTATAATTTGATAGTTTTGTTGATATTGTCAAGATTGTTTTACCAATCATTTTCTTAAATCCCTTTAACGCGAATGAGATATTTTGAACAGAATTATTAGTTGATTATGCTGCGTGTAATTAAAGTGTAAAGAAGTATTATCAGAGAAATATTTATAGGATTGCGTAGCAAGTAGTAATCGATATTATAATGTATGATCTAAAATAAATAAACATGAAATACTAATAATCTAGTTTTGATGTTAAGTAGAAATTCTCACTATTTGGTGTTTGCCTATACTTTTATTTTATTATCGACGATGAAAGTACCATTGTATAAGCTTCCAAGTTCCATCTATCTAATGCAACTTGCTATTATTAGCGGAAGAAGAAAGTTTGTTTCTTTGTGAAGAAGGAGAAAGAGTTTCTGAAGCAATCAATATCCGGTTTATATAGTTTGTTAAACCCTTTGACTTCCGTCTGCTTCTCTCATTTATTAGAGATAATGATTGTTCGATCGTTATCTTTAGTGTCGGCGTGCCTGAAGCTTTTCATTGACACAGGCGAATTAATTAAGGCAATTTTCTTTAAGAATTAGTCCACTCTGTTCTTGTGTCCCAAAAATGTTTACTTTTAGATCAACAGGTGTTATGAGCTTCTCTTGGGAATAAGGTAACACATTCGAAGTTCTTCTCTAATTTCATATATTTTTACCTACTACTTATATGATAATGTTTGTAAGATTATTGATTTGATAGTTCATAGTATAATGTAATTTATGAAATGTTGCTATCCATATTAACAACTGTATATTAATATTGTTAAGAATATATTGATATTCAATATAATTGGTTCTGCACTTATTCATCAATCAGAAATTTTGAAATTAAATTTGCTGATTTTGTCGGTTTATATTAATTTTTTATCTTCTGATGTGCGAATTACTTCTATGATTGTTGACAAAGTATTTCTGTTGAACATGCTTCTTTGAATATTGCGCCGATATGGTTGTCGAATGGTTACAACTTTTGCCTTCTATTCTTGTGTTCAAATCCCTCCTTGGGTTTGAATGTTTGCTGTGGTTCGAAATCCACTTAAAGTCGTGGGTGATGGTCTTATTACCTCTCATGTGCAAATAATGATCGTTGAGCGACAACCAAACAAACCAATCGTGGATTACTGTCATTCAATTGTTTTCCTAAGAGTTTATACATTCAAGGATATTTTATCATCCATGCAGTCATGTACATGCTTAGAGGATATGAATGTAAATTCAACAGTTCATTTTTCTACTTGATTCATCGTAGGCTGTTTAGAGCTCGTATGCTATAGATTTGTCTAGGCTGGGTTGAAGTCTTTTCTTGAGTAAATGGTTTGGCTGGTCTTACATCTGTGCAATCTAAATGTGTGTGGATAATTTTACTATAATTGATTTCATTATTATGATTAATGATATTTATTAAATACGCGCTTAATTATAGTTACTTAGTTTAAGGCTTTACTCAATTGTTATTATTCTACAAACAGAGATTGCGATAATGTTATACAGAATACTTTCTTAATTGTATTTAGTTGTCTGTGAAGGGTAAATATCACAAATACGATCATTAATACATATAAAATCATGTATGAGCTAATCAACGTATTGTCATTTTCATTTCAGATGAGTTAAGTATCTAAAATTATGTCCATTTTATAATAAGCCTAATATATTGGGAAATTTCGAAGTAAAATGATTTTGTAATTTCATTTGTTTTTCTTTTTTTGGTTAATACCTAATTAAGCTTATTTAAAAATCTTAAAATGTTCAGAACTTTAAATTGAATCGATAGAATGCGCTTACGATGAAGCCAACTTGCCATAATTCGGAATTATTTCTATCTTCACCAAGTGCCATGATGACTGTGTCTCTAATTTTTTAAGTTTTGTGTTTTAAAAAATAATTTAAAGCAATATCGTAAGAAAAATATATTCTTACCGTATAATTTATATTTCCATTTACTTTTTACTTTTTTTTTTTTTTTTTTTTTTTTTTGAAAATCGATGTAGTTTTGAGAAAACTTTACAAGTTTACTTTGACGGATGCGGATACGAATGAAAGTAAAAAAATGGAATCTCCAAAATACCATTCTCTTTTGTATGTACCTGTACATTCCTTCCCTATCATCAAACCCAACCGCCTCTCTACCAAGCGAAAATGGAAGAAAAGAAATCCCCTTTGTCCACTGAAGAGATCTTTTCTCTTGCTGTGAAAAAAAACTATAAGTAAAACAGACGCTCATCCACAAACTCGGCTCGTTGCCCCCTGGTGGTCGACATGCGAAAGGAAAAAGGTCAGCGGCCCTCACACATGCATCCCGATAGCCGTGGATCACGTTAACCCAGGTAACAAGAAATGAAAACAACAGAACGGAACAATGTTGACGCGACAGCTTTCAGTTCGCTGTAGAAAGTCCCCTACAGCCGTCCATTTCAAGGATTCATTAGCAGGAAAATATGATTCCAAATTATATTTCCTTTCCCCGAGATCGGGATTTGGAGAAGCATGCGTTATTTTTTATTTTGATGTTCTGGAGCCGACTTTTCTTTTATGAGGGACTTTATCCATATTTATCAGTGACGAGTTGTTCTGTTAAAAATGTTGAAGTTTACTGAAGGTCACTATTTTGATGTTAAACGGTTGATTCATAAAATGTGAATGCGGAAAGGCGTGGTTATGTTCTCCGACAATAATGAAGGTCGTTCTTTTGTCTAATTGATTGAGAAATAGGGATTTTTAAGGTGTTGGCTTTATTTAGTGAGATTTGCTCAATATATTTATTGACATTGATAAAATAAATTATTACTTCAATAGAAAAGTGTGAATTTTCCTTAATACAGATATGAATAATACTTATAATCAAAATTAAGATTCAAATTTGATCATTCTAAAAGTATTTATGATCAGTTTTAATTAATACACATTAAAGTTTATGTGATAAAATAATCGCTCATATTGAAAAATTTTATATTTCTGATTTTTTGCAGATTTTTAAAAACATGTTTTAGTTTGCCTTTTTTTTTCATGAGTCCTAATATTTCTTCAAAGAAATTAATTGACGCAAAGAAACTAATCAAAAATTATTATAGTTACAAGTTACTATAATTATTTTCGATGTTAGCTGTAAGCAAACTTTATTGTGGAATAATTTTAGCGAACAATTTGCTAAATGTGATTGCAAGTTCATTTCAATTAAACTCATTAGCTTAGTAATGGATACTTTTTTTTTTGAAAATTCAATCATACTAATACCCATTACGATTAATCAATCATATTAATACCCATTCAATACCCATTACATTTAAAAAAATTAAAAAAGAATGTGGTGTTCTAAATTTGTGGGTTCTGATAAAGGACGTTAAGTTGCTAAGGTGTATGCAAATTAAATTTTCCGATTGCATGGTATAAAAGTTTGGGTAAGTGAGTATAAGACTACATTTGTCCACTTTTTTCATTTAATTGTTGTTCGAATCAACAATTTTTATCAATGCATGCATTTCAACTTATGATTTCAATTTCTGCGTACAATTCATTTCCACAGAATATTATATTGTTGTAATTTGTCTGTGTTCATTTCATAGTTCTTTTATGATAAACATGGAATATAAGTGAATATAAAACTGAAATAATAATTAAGTAATATATTGATTTGATATAGAAATTTCATAAGCAAAAGTTTTTAAATTGCCGATCGAAATTCCTTTTATGAGGGAGAAGTTTCTTTTCGATGTTTTTATTAGTAGATGTGAAATGATTATAATTTTATATTACTTTTAGAGAAGTAATGATTTTGATTCCCTATTTAATCAAGGAAATGTTATTTCAATTGCATTATTTTCATTATTTATAAATTAATAATGCTCTCCAAAACCGGTTTCATCAATTCAAGCGTACTTATAATGTATTAACGTGCATTTAAATCGATGTTAAGGCTTATCAAAGCTTGATGTACATGTACAATCAACATTTACATTTTGGTCTAAAATATTATATCGATTATGTTTGATACACCTGAAATCTCTAATTTTATTAATTTAGATTCTGTTGCTAAATTAATTTTTAATCTTAGACGATATTCACTATGTGAACAATCCCCAAATAATAACTTTGCTGAAGTCCGGTTTAAGTGTGATTGTGTTTTCTAGAGGTTAACTTGTAATAAGGGTATTCGAAGAGGGAAAAATTGCAGTTATTAAACTTTTTCTGTCAGTTTATTAGCGCAGCTCTCTGCCGGAATCCTCATCAATTAGGCGGGCTTTTGAAATCGTTAATGCAGATAAGTTTTTCTTTTTTTTCCTGCTGGACATAAGTGGCTTTGATTGCGGTTGTAGAACATGGAAGAATATCGTTTTCTCTCTTTTATGATTCATTCGAATTCTAGATAGAAATCGTTTGCCAAGATGATGTCATCCTTATGTTATGCTTCTCCGAGTTTAATGTAGCTTTTAAATAATCCATATTTCCATTGTTTTCCAAACAGGCTTTGTTCTAGAATTACTATATTCTAGTAGACAGTAGCTAGTAGCATAACTTTAATGTACTTTGTATTAGATGCTCCACACAATGACAGAGAAAATATCTTGTAACCCATAAAATATTTTATTTTTTGTCATTCTGTGAAGTGCTCGCGCAGCTGGTTAGATAGAAAATGGTGCACCTCATAAAGCGGAATTCTTTATTCATTATTTCTAAAAATTCTTTTAGTTTAGGTTGACATTGCATTAGTTTCTTTGAGTTTTTATGCTAAAGGGATTTCTTCTGTAGACTTTACATCGAAATAACAAATTTTAATTTTTCTAATTAATAAATTTTAAGAGGCACATCACAATTATAATTTTTAAGACACATTCAAATGTAATTTTCATTCCAGTTCTTTAATTTTTATTTTAGAAATATTTTTGGAAATAAATTATATCGTTTTTAAGTATAAGTATAATTTACAAAATATCGACTTTATAAACATTTAAAAACGAATTTTTACTTTTATTAGTTATTCCACGGCTAGTCATTTGTGTGCACCTAATTGATTAATGAAATTATGTGTCACCTTAAGTTTTTAGATATTTATCCTTGACGCGGTTCTAACATATTTATTTACATACATATATGTCTTTTAAGATACATTTCGCTTAGAATAACGTAACTTTGAAATACCATTTTTAATATGTAATATATTCAGATTTACTGACCTTTTTATTTATTTCAGATACTTTAAAATAAATCAAAATTTAAGCTTAAGTTTGAATAATTCATTTTTCATTTACTATTACACTGTCAAAATATCATTAGAATTTTTATCATATGACGGATAATGTGTCGATACCACACATAACGGTTAGTATTTAATTCTCCTATTAAAAGGCTTTGGATGCAAATTCATGATAGCATTTAATAGTAAACATTTTTAATAGCCTGACATCAGTTTGTTTCCGCACTCGAGTTTCTGTAATAATAGCTATCCCAAACATATCGTGACCTACATTTTCTATGTTATTACTGTTTTTTTTTAAGGTAAATCACAAAGCCGTATGAAAACAATGCTATCGACTGCGTCGTTTTCTTTGTCTATGCAGGTAGCTTGAAATATGCAATTAACTAATGAGATAAATACGTGTGTGCGATGGCAACGCCCTCTGTTACTAATTTCATAATTCGCGACCTCCGTACCACATTTATCGGAATACAATGCTCTTTCAATTTAGATTGATGTGTTTGAATTATTTTATTATCACTCATTTTAACTTTATTGCGAAGCATATAGCTATAAATTTTGAATATAATTAGAGTTCTGAAGATTATACTTTTTTGCCTTAGGAAATGTTTCTTGTAATTGTTTTCATATCACCTGTTAGTTTAACTGAGCTCTTGACTTAATTTTTCTTTAACTTGATAGGTGACATAAAGTTGACTAAAATTCAACTTTAATTTTGCATAAAATAAATGACGATTTTCCAATGTATTACTTCACAAATTCTTATTTTATTATTATTAAATATCTTTTTACCAAGTTTTCAAATTTAACATGTAGAATTTTGGTTTTAATTACCTTATTTAAATACTTTTTATTAAGAAATTTTAGTTTTTCTTCTGTTTATTAATTAAAAAATTTTGTCTCTTGTGTCTACAAATATTAAGGGACACAATTGTACATATGTATATAAATTTACATTTAGCATAATTACCTATGACATTGGGTTGGCAAAAAGTAATTTTTGATGACAAGTGATAAATATATGCTTGTAAATCTAATAATTTCTATAATTTTTCTTAATCCTTTTTATATTATATTCTTTTATTAGTTTTATTTCCTAAACTAAACTTATTGCTTATTAAAAAATATACATGATTAATATATTTCACTACTAAATCGGCTTAAAATATTTGTCATCAATCTATTTGGAATGAATAAATTCATTCCACATAGTGATGATGAAAGAAGGAACTCTATTCTCCAATTATTTATTAAGTTTTAAAGAGTAAATAAATCTCCCCATCCTCCTACACATAATGTAATTACTACTTTAAAAAAAAATCTGAAATTAGGAATTCTTAGAATATACTAAATATTTGTCTCTCTTGGAATAATGTTACAAAATAGTGCATTGATAATAGGGTATTATAAATGTATATATGTGTAATGTAATAATAACAGGTTTCTTTGTTTATGTTTATTATTAAGCATCCTATAAATATGAGGCTGTAAAAAGTTAAAATATTTGATTTTAAAGGGGTTTACTGTTTTCTATACTAAAATTTTACTGATTTGCACATTTATTTTGTGTTTCGTATGCTTAATTAAATAAATTAATAATTACTTATTAATTTAATTAAGCAAAAGTCATTAATAAATATTATTTATTTTATCCATGTTATTAAGGAGTTGTGTATGTTTTACTTCTAGTTATAGAAGGTTTTTTTTACAAGAAATTTTAATTATTTTTTTCATCTATTTTATCTTTGCAATTATTGAATATATTTCTAAAGATAAAATAGGAAATATATTCAATAATTCCAATTTTAATTATTTATTATATAAAATTTATATTTTAACAAGTATAAAATATGTACTTTATTAGAAATAATTAAATTTTAAATCAATGACTTGTCATTCTTATTTTTGATATATTTTTGTTTTTATTTTACAGTAACAATAGACCAATTTATAGCTTATAATTAATTTTTACTTTTTTGTTTTCAGGTATGTCTTGAACAATTGTGAATGAATTTTTGAAATTTCTAATGGGGAAAATTAGAAGCGAAGTACAAACCTGTGCCCGGAAACCATCAAATAGGTGGCAAGCCTGGTGTACTGCCCTGAGGTTTTAATTATCTCATTACTATGCAGTGCACCGGGCTTGCTGTGATGTTGCTGATAGCACTCATAAGGTGGAGTGCTGCAGCATTACATCACAAGGATGCTTATGTTATCAAAGGAAAAAGTGAGATTCAAATTTGTTTTTTTATTAAGTATATAACATGCTATTGTTGCTTATCCTTGAAAGATCTGATTGATAGATCAACTCTAGAAGTTTGTTGACTGTCAAAAAATCTATAATAATAAGGGGATTGGCTGATAAGTTGGCTTTTGAAAGTTCAGTGTAACTTAAATTTTATAATATAGAATGGTTAACTGATTCTCTAGTGTGAAATTGTTTATATTTGACTATTTTGTTAATTACTGCCATTATTAAGAAAAGCATATGAATTCAGAAATATATTGATTTCTATTAACACTGAACATTAATGTTAATAAGTTATAAAATGATTATTTTTAATTTGATTATTGAGGATTTCTTCTATTTATATGATAGTGAACAGAAAAGCAGGGAATAATTTATTTATTGAAATACTTTTAAATTAAATAAAAATTTCAAGTGCTCCATACTTAGTTAAGGCCTTAATTTTTATCCTTTGCAATTATTTTTATAAAGTTTCAATCATAAACATGGAAAAAAATTTTTTTGTTTCTTTTTCCTTGTAATAATGTTTATATACCTTTGAGTTTAAATGCTGCATATATTTGATCTTTTATAATTGAAAACTGAAGATATTTGACTGCAATTTAATAGATTTATACTGGTTGGAATAATTTGCCTCTATAACAAAGTAAACCTTTAAAAAAATACCAAAATTTTTAATTTTTGGTGAATTGCCTTTTTTACATTTTTTTTATTTTATTAAATAGAAATAAAATATGTTCTATGAAATAAAAAATAACTATGATTTTTAATTATGAAAGATATTAGGTAATATAAGCCTTTGTTATAACCTTTTTCCTGACTAAAAAACAGGAATTTTCTTGAAAGTTTTTTGCAATTTTTTATAGTCTCATCTTTATTTGACTATATCAAATTTTATCAATTAGATTTTAGTCAATGGTGCGTAAAACTGGAGAAATATTTAAAAATTTTTTATGAATTCTGATAGTGCACAATTAATTTCTTTAAAAGACTGATTTCAACAATCACTTATTTCTGATATTTTGAAAGCAATATTCACTGTAATTGAAAAGAAAATTAATTAGAGATAAAATGATTTCATTTCTTAAATAAAAAAATTGGTATTCTGTCTGTGATTTAGTCTTACATTTTTTTAAATCTGTGAAATATAATTTATTAAATTTGCATATTAATTTATAATAGTTTTTTTCAGTGTTAAATGTTGCGTTTACTTAACAGTTTTATTTTATATACACATTCTCTCTATCTTAATAAAAAGTTTCTGTGGATATTTATAAAACTGATTTTATTTTTTCTATTATTTTTCAAAAAAGAAAAAACTAATATGAATAGACAATGTTTTATAAAAAAGTAATTTAAATTAAAGTGAATTACATTTTATTTAAATGAAAAATGTGTACTATAAGTATCATTTGCCAAGCTGGCAGCTGAGCAATTAGTACTCTGTGGCCTTAAGTTCAACAGTTCATTAGTTTGAGTCTCACTGTGGGCATGGATGGTCGTAGTGGTTTGAAATCCACTTTAGTCTGTAGGTACCTGGTGTAATGAGCCCTTGTGTGCCAAAAAAGACACTACAGTGATAATCTGTACCAAACTTTCAAATTTCATTCAAATTAACATTTTTGTTTGAATTTTTTATGCATATTAATTTATTTGAATTAAAATTATTTAATAATTTTAATTTCTCAATGTATTTTTTAGTTTGTTACTCCTTTAAAAATATTATGTTTCGTGAAATGTGTATCTTTTTATGAAAGATAATTTTTTATATTATGAAGCATAAATTTTTTTGAAAACATTATAATAAAATATAAGCCAATGAAACCACCATTCAAAGTGATACACATTTTGACGATTCTATATTAGCTTATATGCATAGTTATGTACTTATATTAACATTTCTTTCTTATTTAGTATGCATTGGTACCTCTGGTAGTATGTCTGTGCCTGCAAATCGTGATCACCACTATCAAAACCTTAGAGATAGGTATATAAATTGTACATATGTAGATGGAAATTTAGAAATCACCTGGCTCCAGGTAAATAAATTATAAATGATGTTGTTTATATATTGTTTTATGTTTATTTAATTGGTTAATTTTTTCTGTTTTTCTGTATAATTTGTTCTAAAGTTAATATATTTTATAAATTTTCATTTGTTTGATTGTTTATTAAAAACAAATACTTGCTTCAAAATTTTAAAATTGCATTGATTTCATTTATATTTTTATAATTTATTCCTATACTAATTTATTCAAAATAAATATTTACATCAAAACTGTAAGGTATTAGATAAAATGTTATGTAATTTTATATACATTATGTAATTTTAATGTTGAAATATATTTGATAACATTTCTAAATTTTCCTGAAGTCTTCCAAAGAAACTATACATTTTTCTGAAAGAGAGAATTGCTTTCTTTAAAACATAAACATTTTAGAAATTGCTTTATTACTTAAATTACTTTATCACTTACTCAACTTTCATCTGCAATATTAGGCGTAATAAAATGTGATTGCTTCTCAAGTTACATTAAGAACAGTAAAAAGTAATATCTGAAATTTAAAACTAAGTATTGTGTGGGATTTTCTTGTATTCAGCATTAATAGAAAATAAACTATCTTTGGTTCATATTTTCGATTTCCTGCAACCCCAAAAATAGTATTGTAGGCTATATTAAATCAAAGATAGATTAAATAACTGAAATCACTTAGAGTATAAGTTTCTAGTAAAAATAATGAACTAATATTATATTAAAAATTTTTTTTAATAATTTGATTTTATCCAGATGAGGGTATATTTCAATGACTAATATATATGTATTCAATTTTTCAGGATGATAGCTTAGATTTAAGTTTCCTGAAGGAAATAAGAGAAGTAACAGGATATGTTCTCATTTCTCATGTAAATATTCGTCGTATTGTGCTTCCTAATCTTATGATCATTCGTGGCCGAAATCTGTTCCAGCTCAATGCTGGAGCTGAAGATTTTGCACTTCTTGTTGCTAGGAATACAATGGAAATACTTGAACTACCTGCTTTACGTGGTATGATCTAAATTATATTTTAAATGATACTCACAAATTAATATTAAATTCTTTTCTCTAATTGTAGTTAGAAAAATTCTTAACTTTCATTCAGGTACTTTTTTGGAAATTAAATCATGTCACGATTATTTATTTTTGATCTTGAGTGTGTACTCTTAAGTATTTGCTAAAAGTTAGGAGTATTGGTTTAAAAAAGTAATTTACAAGCTTTCAGTTTTATTGATTATTTGATTTGTATATATTAAACATATTTCTTATTTTTCAACTTGTAGAAAGTCTTTGTGTATCAAAAATTATAAGTATAAATGTGTAAATCTAATTTTAAAATTGATTTTTTTTATGTTCTTATTTAGCCTGATAATCAATAAGTATAAAACAGCTTCTTTTCCTACATATGATTTTTATTAATTCTGAGTTTTTAGAAATGAGGAATAGTTATATCAATTGATTTATTTTGATATTGATTTATAATTTTTCTAATGCTTATTTCATAACTGCTATTTATGGCAAATATGTTCTTGTTAATCACTCAACTTTTAATCAGCAATTATTATCATTCAAGACTATTATTTTATTGATAAAATCATGAATGTTGTTACATTGCTTTATTTTCATTTTATTTTCTTATTTGTTTTAGTAATCAAAGATTTTATTTACTTTTGTAATTCATTTTTCTGATTCAAGCATGATGTTAAAAAATAAATAAATAGGAATTAATTTATGTTTAAATTAATTATCTGTACTTGCATAAAAGTTTTTTTATTATTTATAGTAGCATTTTTATGTATTTTTTCCTGGAGTCAAACTCATCAATTTTATTGTTTTAGATATATTATCAGGTGGAGTTGGTTTCTTTGACAATGACAATTTGTGTTACATTAACACAATTAATTGGGAGGAAATTTTAGCTGGATATTTAATCAAGCCAATGTATGTTCATAATTCCACATTACCTGAAAGACGCTGTAAGTATAATGGAAAACAGTTTGTAATTTTACTGTTCATATTCACTGAAAATAAATTTGATAAAACATCTTATTTATTAAAAAATTATGTTATGAAATGCATAGAACTAAAAGTCCCAAAATAAACAAGTAACTGAATTAATGTATATTTTTTATTGTGATTGTGTATAAATTTAGAAATTACTATAAGAAGTCATATAATTTATGTCTATAACAAAAGTATGTTTTTGATAAACTGAATTTCTAATTTTATCAAAAATAAAAATATGATACTAATTTATTTGTAACCTAATAGTTTGTATTTTTTTAAAATTTCAATTTTCACTCAGGTCCACCATGCCACAAAAGCTGCCCTGCTGGTTGTTGGGGTCCCGGTGAATTAAGTTGTCAAAAATTTTCTAAAATCAACTGTTCTCCCCAATGTCATCAAGGAAGATGTTTTGGTCCAAATCCAAGAGAATGCTGTCATTTATTTTGTGCAGGAGGTTGCTCAGGTCCTACTCAGAGTGACTGCTTGGTAATACATGCTTGAATTACTTATTCGATTTTGTTATTGTTTTCAAAATTAAATTTTATTTGTTCAAAATTGGTGTTTTGTAAAGCAGTGGATTCATTTTTGATTGTACACATTTTAAGAAGATCCTTAATAATCAAATGATTTTAAAAATGTTTTGTTGTAAGATTAAATATGTTTTTTAATTATTTAAACAGAATGTATTGCTTTGATTTTAACAGTTATGAATTGAATTCTTTGAGGTAATTTTTTTGTAGTATGAGAATTAAATAATTTCATAATTAAAAAAAGTCAGTTTTAAAATAATTTGTACTATTTTTATTCTGATGTTTTTCGTATGTTAATGCTACAATTAAAATATTAAACTAAATTCAACTTCATGACAGCTCCAGGGGGCAAAGGCCTACAGTTCCCATATTGTTTTCATGAAGTGAAAACAATATGGGCACTGTAGGCCTTGGCCTTGGATATGAAGCATATGAATTAAAGTATTACCATTTAGTTATAAGAAAGTGATATATTCATTAAGTTTCTACACTGATTGTTATAGATTACTGATAGACTTTTTGATACTAATTTAATAGGCATGTAAAAACTTCGATGATAATGGTGTTTGTAAGCAAGAATGTCCTCCAATGAGACGTTATAATCCAGCTACATATTCTTGGGAAAGTAATCCCGAAGGAAAATATGCTTATGGTGCTACATGTGTGAAAAATTGTCCAGGTATGTTACAGAATAATATTATATATTTAAATATATTTTACATGCAAAAAATGTCTTTATGTTAATCATCAAGTACATCAAAGTAGAAATGTATTATACAAAATGATTTAATCAAAAAATATTAAAATTGTTTAATATCTATGGCAAAATAATGATTTTTTTTATGATGTACTAAATTATTTGTAAAAATCGCAGTTAAAAAGGGTTTAGAATACTTTTTATCTATGGTGAAAGTTGTAAAATTTTGAGTGTTTGTTTATTAATTTTATGGAAATTTAACTTAAATACATATTATTTATGATTATATACAGTTACATTAATTTTTATATGGTTCATAGTATGTCAAAAATAAGTGCAATTGTATTTTTAATCGAAAGTAAAAAATAACATGTAAATTTAAAAATTAATTTTTAGATTTCAATATACTAAAGTTTTATTTTTTAATAATAATTAAAATAAAATGATGATAAATAATTGAAAACACTCCTAGAAGAGAGTTTTAGTAACAGTTGCATTTGATCCATTGAAGTGTTTAATGAATAAAAAAGAAAGACAACAAGGCAGGTATGCAAAAATGTAGAAATACAATTTAAAAAAATAGATGATAAAAATGTATCTTTTTATAATTAATCAGGATAATGTTGTTTATTTATGTAGAGCTTATTTTAATTGTACATAATCTTTACAGAGCATTTATTGCGAGATAGTGGTGCTTGTGTAAGATCTTGTCCTGATACTAAAAAAGCTGTGGATGGAGAGTGTGTTTCTTGTGATGGACCTTGTCCTAAAAGTACATATTATGCTTTGTTTATAAAAAAATTGGATTGTTAAATTTTTATAATGATGAAAGCCTTTTATTATTAAATGAGTTTATTAAACATAAAATTTCAGTCATTTTTTTTAAATATAAGAGTTTTTATAGGGAATGTATTGACTGAAATTCTTTAAATATTTCAGACGATTTCATATTATCTTAATTTATTATTTTAATTTATCCAAGAAAATATTTTTGTGTTCAAATAAGAGTGAAAAATATTTTTTGTTTTAAGGAATTAAGAAAAAACTAATTTGGTTTTAGCATTTTCATTCAGCTATTTGAAGTTTGTTTTTTGCTATGATTTAATTATAAATATATATGTAAATGTAGTGCACATAATAAATATTTTAGATTATATAAATGATTTATATAAATGTTTTAGATTGCCAAGGTGTAAATGTAGTGCACTCAGGAAACATTGACACTTTTAGAGGTTGTACTGTTATAGAAGGTTCTCTCACAATATTGGACCAAACGTTTGATGGATTTCAAGATGTCTATCCAAAGTAAGAATCATTATATCAAAATCCAATGAAATTTAAAATATTTCTTGCCAATTATAATTATGTTTTGTAAGAATCTAAAAAGATTGTTACAAGTAGTGAATTTTATGTTGAAGTATAAAATGTAAAATAAATTTTTAATTACTTTTTATTAAATTAGCTTTTCAGGTTATTTTCAAAATTTTTTTAAGTTTGACTCTTGCAATTTCTTTTAATAACTGTTTAATTTTTTTAGCATTATATGTATATTATTTAACATCTATTATAACCTATAGTTATGGGTAGCCAAAAGAATGAATTTTGCACACATTGTGTGTATGTGGTAACTGGCCAATAAAGAACTGAAACTGCGAAGTAACTACTGTCGTGTTATATTTCCAATAAAAATTATATCTTTCCATTTTATATCTGGAATCATTAATGTCATTTTAAGTTCCTGCCAGCAGATTGTATATTAAATTTTCCCAGAATTCAGCTTACTTTTCACCTTAATGTAAACATTTAAATTACTTGTATTGAAAGTTTTTATCAGTTAATGACCAAAATAACTTTTCTTATTAAGTATGTTTGCAAATAAATTTTATAAAATGTTTTTAATATTTTATAATTTTTATTGTGTATTAATAATGATTTTAATAAAGAATCTAGATTAACATTTATATTAGAGAAGTTAAGATGAATGACAGTTATCAATAACGTGCTCCTAACAATATAACAATCATGATTTAAGACATTCTTTTACAACTGCTTTATTACATAACATCACATTGCATAGCATAAAGGGAACTTAAATTAAGATTTAATTATTCAATTTTATGTTTGCCATTATGTATTTCATTTTCTAAAAAATGTTTGCAATGAAGTATATTGTGCAGCTGTACAGTATATTTCTGCAAGGCAAATTATTTTATTTATTTTACGTTCTCTTACATGAGCTTTTGCTAGTTAGGAAAATTTATATGCCTTTTAAATCTTCTTGAATTTTAAATTTTATTTACAACTTTATTGGCAGTAAAGACTAGAGATAATTTTTATCAAATGACTGCTTTTATTTTAGTTTTACATTTGGACAAAGGTACCCAAAGATGCATCCAAATGAATTAGAAGTATTTTCCACTTTGAAAGAAGTGACAGGATATATGAACATTCAAGCATCACATCCAGATTTTCGAAACTTATCTTATTTTAGGAATCTTGAAATTGTAGATGGTCGCCAACTTACTGAGTAAGCATGATATTTTACAGCCATTATTGTATTAAGTAATTATTAAATTTTATGAAGATACTTTTAAAGAAATTTTATTTGGAGAAAAATATTCAAATATTTAAATAATTTAGTTTTACTGGAATTTCCACTCTTATTGATTCATTTATTTTCTATCATTATTATTATTAATAAAATAGTTTTTTATTTGTTATTTTTAATATAACATTAGAAACTTTTAGAATTAAATGTTTGCTTTTATATGATTTATATTTTCAAAATATTTATATTTCATTAAACAAGACTAAAATAAAAATAAAGTATAAAATTTTGATTAGTGCCTAGATAGTTAGCATATTTTTATTCTGAAATGCACTTTTCCAATTTTTAAATTGTTAGTAGATCTTTAACATTTTAGTATAAATTTAAATTCTGTAAAGCTTATTTTTTGTTTACATATATAGTTTTATATTTCTTAGAAAGGATACATTAGTTTTGAAAAATATAAATTTATGAATTTTATTGATTTTTAAAATAAGAATTTTTAGCATTCTAGAACTATAGTTATTCCAAATCTGAGCATTTAGATAAAGATTGTGTTTATAATTATCAATATTATTTGCTGTAATTAACTTGTTTGTCATTTTATTTCTTTCATTTTAGGTTAAACGCAGCCTTATATATAGTCAAAACTTCTCTGCATAGTTTAAATTTGCGTTCCCTACGTAAAGTAAGATCAGGAAGTGTTGCAATCTTGGAAAACAATGAATTATGCTTCGCTAATGATATTGAGTGGAGTCATCTAATGAGGTCCAGTTCAGGATCAGTACTGTTACAGCGAAATGCTCAAAAAGAATTTTGCCGTAAGTTATTTAAATTTTCATGAAAAAATTACTTTTGTTTCTTTCTTTCCTTATTCTTAAATATAAATAGCAGGAAACAGAAATGATTATATTTCAATATATAAAAGTAGTATTATATATTTAACATTGAGAAGAACTGTCATTGAAAAGTTTCGGCTTCTACTTTTTATGAGAAATATCATAACTGATGATTTCTGATCATGAATAAGAAAGATATTGAAAATAAAATGAGCACATGCTATATATTTTCTTTTATATTTATAATAATGGTTTGAAAGGTCATTAAATTAAGTCAAATTTATCTACAGAAAATAGAAGCTTAACATGTGATGAGCAATGTTCATCAGATGGCTGTTGGGGCTCTGGTCCAGAAGAGTGTTTATCCTGCAAATCTTATAAACTAAAAGAAAAATGTGTACAAGGTTGTAACACTACTCGGGGGTAAGTTTTCATTACTATATTCATTATATTTCTGTTTTGTTATTGAATTTCTGTTAATTCGTGTTTAAAGCTAAAAATAAAATTCTGATTAGCTTTTATTTAGTTTTTTAAGTAATTCTCATTTAAACAAAAAATTTGGTTAATTTTTTAAAATAAAGATTGAATTAATAATACAATTTCAAAAAAATAGCAGAATATTTTAAAATAAAGTTGAAATAATAAATTAATATTTATAGTTTATCTTTATACCACTATTTGTTAAAAACAATGAAAAATATTTTTATTTTTTTTAATTCTGTACATTTGATGAAAATTATAAGTAATGTTACTTATTTTACTGTCATTTATACTGTCATATTGAAATGAAATAATATATTCTGTCATATTGTATCGATGAGCTTTTTAAATGCTTTATGTTACAAACATTTTAAAATCCTTGATTTAGGATATATGATGCTGGAAATCAAATTTGTGAATTCTGCGATAAAGAATGCTTAGGGGAATGCCTTGGTCCGGTATGCATTTAAAATTTTACAACTATGAATTTTATCAGTTTTGAAAAGTCAATTATTCGTTATTTTCATTAATTAAAAGATAATTTGACTTTATGCAATAATATAAATATATTAAAATTTTAGGGTCCCAGCAATTGTACGCAATGTAGAAATGCTCGTGATGGCCCTTATTGTGTTAGTCAATGTCCTGTAAGCAAATATAATGAAAACCGAGAATGCATGCCATGTCATGAGAATTGCATCAATGGGTAAGAAATTTGTCCTTTACATTTTACAATAATTTAATCTTAACTTCTTTCCTTTCTTAAGAAAAATAAAAAAGATTAATAAAATTTCCCTAGACATTTTTAATTATAAAATTTTTTTTCAAGAAATAAATTAAAATAGCAGTGATAATGAATTTTTCATGTTGAAGTAGTAAATCTTTCATATTCATTTTTAATGTTAACAATAGATTATGAAAATTCATTACTAAAAACATGCAATATTTCTGGATACAGACTAAACAAAGTTATTTAAAAAATTTAAAAAATAAAAGTAAAATTGTTTTATCAGCATTTTGTACTGTTTCAGAACAAAATTTATAATTTGGTGGTTTAATATTTGTATTTTCTCAGAAGTGCTCAAATACTTTTCTCCAGCGGTTTTATATTTATCATAAAGAGGGCATAAAAAATGTAAGTGAATTTGTTTTCAACCAGAATTTGAAGACTCTCAAATTTCGTACACTTTACTTTTATTTGTTTAAAAATGTTGTGTATATATTTGTGGTTTGTTTTTAAATTAATCTGCAAAAATTTATTTTTCTTAAAATTTTATCTAATTTAAAATTTAGTTCAGAAGGCATTTTATTAACTTATGTACTGTGTGTGAATTAATATTTCATGTTAACATTACAGTTGTACTGGTCCACGAAACACTGTTGGCCCTGGTGGCTGCAATTCTTGTGATAAAGCTATTGTCAGTGCTTTTGATCCAAATACTGTAGTAAGTAACTATATCAACTAATAATATTTATAATCTATTGATCAATATACTAATTTTTACAGTTTTAAGAATTTGATTTAATATATTACTTGTTGAAAATTTACCAATATCTTTTATGCTGCAGTATTTTGTCCAAATATTTGAAAGATTTTAACTAAGAATTTTTTTTTTTTTTAGGAACAATGTCTTAAACCGGAAGAACCTTGCCCTCTAGGATTTTATCAAGAGTACAGTGGTCCTCATGAGGAAGGAATTATGAAGCATTTAACAGGAAAATCAGTAAGCAAAAACTAATTAATTTATTTTGTTGCATTAATTACTATTATCTGAATTTTTTATAAAACCAAACAGTTGCTTAAACTTTTTAATTTTTTATAGTATAATATTACTGAATGTATCAACTTCTTTCTTCTTTACTTTTTTATATTTATTATTTTCCTAAATAATGAATTGAACTCAAAAATTTCTTTAAAGACTATTTTTTTAAAGCTGAATGAATTTTGTTAATACTTATGATATATTGTATATTTATTCTCTTAAAAGCATTCTAATTATATACCATATTGCTAAATAGATTTGTCGCCAATGTCATCATCGATGTAAAAATTGCTCTGCTTATGGTATCCATATATCTGTGTGTGAGTGCCTGAATTACAGAGTTGGTGAACAGTGTGAGGATAGCTGTCCACGTGATCATTTCCCAGATAACACAAATTTCCATTGTGTTAAGTGTGCTGAAGAATGTCGTGGTTGTTTTGGTCCTTCTAGTACAGAATGTGAGGCTTGCAGAAATTACAGAGTTTATTTATCTTCAAATAAGACTATGGTGAGTTTAAGGAGTTTTAATCTAATTTTCTTTGAAAAGTTAATATATCTCTTTTTAATCTATTTGGCCTATTTCTTATGAATTTTTGTTTACAGTTTAATTGTACTGCATCTTGTCCATCTGATAAACCCTATAAAGTGTTTGACGATAACATGGAAGACCCTTATTGTTCTGATATTGATCCAGTAGCTTCTGCATACAGTGGAAGGTAAGTTGAATTAAGTATAAAAATTAAAATTAAATTTATAAATTATATAAATATATAAAAATATGTATAAAGTTACATATAATTTTTTTAGATATATATTTGCAATGATAGTAACATATTTTAAAAATTTAGATGATATTTTTCCATAATATATATTTTGAAAATATATTAATTAATCACCTAGACAGAGTAATCTTAATAGATTTTATATTTAACTGAATTTACATTTTTTGTAACCTTTTTTTCCATGAATAAGTAACTTATTATTATTAAATAATTTTTTATTTTACTACATTTTGCATTAAAACAACTGCTATATTATAAACAAGTCCATTCCATTAATACATGTACTGTTATTTCTTGTACAATACCAATAGGGGGGAAAGAAAAAAAAAAGCTCCAGGTTTAACTTTAAGAAAACACTAAACAGAAATAAAAATATTTTGCATAAAAAATCCAAAACTTGATATTGGATTATAATATATCTTAATGTTCTCTTGATTATCAAAATATTATCCTTATATATAACATTTAAACTTTTTTATGCATTAATAATCATGGAACCATTGCATGTGTGTATAAATATGTATGTGTATTTATATAATTCACTCTCTCACACACAGATTTATGTGTAATAACTTTTTTATTATTTTAGTGAGGATGAGCATATGCCTGCTATTCTTTCTGGAATTGTTGGTTGTGTTATTTTACTTGTAGTGTTTCTTGGACTGTTTGGGTATCAGTGGATACAAAGAGTTAAAACTAAAGAAAATACAATTTTAATGACTATGGTGAGTGTATTCTGCAGTATAAAAAATATCAATATTGTATGTTTTAATATATAAATCATACTTATGTTTTACAATATTTAATATACATTTTAAATATGATACACTACTTTCTTCATTTAATGAAATTTAATTTTTTAAATTTAGTAATCAATCTACTCATTAAAAATAAATTATTTGATTCTGTAGCGCATGAGTGGTTTTGAAGACAATGAACCTTTAAAGCCCACAAATGTCAAACCAAATTTAGCTAAACTTCGTATTGTAAAAGAAGCTGAGTTACGAAAAGGGGGTATTCTTGGATATGGTGCATTTGGAACTGTTTACAAAGTAAATATTGATTTTTTTTTTTTAATTGTGAATACATATCTGTATTTGGCAGTACATTGTATATGTAATAATTTTTGTTTTAAAAAGATTTTTCTAAAATAATATCTGTCTAATGTTTAAAATTTTCTATTTTTATAAGTTTGAATTGTCTCATTTAAAATGCAAGTTTTTTCTTTTAAACCAAAAAAGGAATAAAATAAAATTAAAAAAAAATTAATATTTTTTATAAAAAATCGTTAGTAAGCATTAAATTATTAGAAAACATTTGATGTTATCTTAAAAATAAGCTTCTGCTGCTTAATTAGTTTTTTCTTATTTTGTTTTATTGTAAATTAATTATATATAATTTATTTTTAAGTTTTTTTCGTATGATAACATTTTTTATATTCTTTAGGGAGTATGGATACCTGAAGGAGAGAATGTTAAAATACCAGTTGCTATTAAAGTTTTAAGGGATGGTACTTGCCCAAATAATAACAAGGAAATTCTAGAGGTAATTTGTCAAAAAATTAAGAATTATTTATAAATTATATTTTTTTAAGTTGTACACACACACACACTTATGCTGATAACTTTATGGCTTTTGGACTTATGTTAGTTACTTTAATATCATGAATTTTATCACAATTTTTAATCTTGCTTAGTTTACAATATTTTCAAATGCCTTTTTGCCTTTTTCTTTAATTATTTATTCATATTTATTACTTAAAAAATTAAAAGTATGCTTCTGAAATTATATTTAAATGAAAAATATGTTTTTAAATAAAATCTTTGCAATTTTCTTTTAAGATTATGATTTTTCATTTTTAGTTTTTCGATTTGAAATTACTGAAGCTAGAAAATATTAGTTATAAGCTCATATATAATTTGTTTTGAGATTTTGTATACCTATAAAATACTTAAAAAAGTAATTATTTTTAATTGCATTGCAGTTCATTTTCCTTATTTAAAAATTGTATATAGTTAATGACTTATTTTCTGCTTTGATAAATTAATAAATCTTTACAGATGATATAAATATTACATAAATGTGTCGATCATTTATATGAATTTTTAATCTTAGAATTAATGTCAAAAAATCAAACTTTTATGTCTTGATTTTTTTTAATTTGATGAGTTTGTAAAATATTTTACAATTTATAATGTTGAGATATTAATTGATGTTAAAATATGATATTGTTTAAAGTAAATTACAGAAGAAGCTTGTAAGGACTAACATAAAAATCTTCCAAGTTCATATTCTTTATGATATAAAAAGTTTAATTTTGTGCCCTGTAAATTTCCTATTAAAGTGTACATATCAAATTAGAATGATGGTATAAAGTACACATATTGAATTTCATACTAACCAAATACTTTTTGAAAAAATGTTTCTCAACAGGATATTTAAATTTTAGTTTTCTATTTATCAGTTCCATGCTTTGAATATTTACTTCCAGTCATTGATATTTAATGATATCATTTTAGGAAGCTTACTTTATGGCTAGTGTGGATCATCCAAATCTTTTGAAACTATTAGCTGTATGCATGGCTTCTCAGCTTATGCTGGTAACTCAACTAATGCCATTAGGATGCTTGTTAGATTATGTACGCTCCCACAAAGATAAAATTGGGTCAAAACCACTTTTGAGTTGGTGTGCTCAAATTGCTCGGGTGAGTTGGAACTTTATTTAACAATAAATTATTATCATAAAGAGAAAAAATAATTTATCTTCAATTAAATTTTCAATTAATTTTCGAAATTAACATTGTTTTTTAGTATACTATATGTTGATTAGATTTTAATACTATTTTAGTCATGTTTGGGTTATTTTGCACAGATAATTTATTTAGGATTATTTTCTTTTTTTTAATCAGGGTATGGCATTTTTAGAAGAAAGGCGTATGGTTCATCGGGATTTAGCTCTAAGAAATGTTTTATGTAAGTTATATTTTTATTGTGGATTTAATTTGATTTTCTTTAAGTTGCTTATATTTTTGAAAGTAGCATTTTAAATTTTTTGACTAATAACATTTTATTCTTTAGTGCAAACTCCTGGTTGCATTAAAATCACTGATTTTGGCTTAGCCAAATTTTTAGACATCAATGAGGAAGAATATAAAGCTGAAGGTGGAAAAGTAAGTTATTCTCTATAAATTTAATTTTTCCTCTTCTCTAACTAAAGTGAAAAATAACTTAAAAGTATTTTTATTTTTATATTTTAGAAACTGATTCCTTTTGACATGTGCACTGTTTTAAATTATTTAGAAATATTAAAAAAAAATTAGATGATAAGGAAATTAAAAATAGTAAAAAATATAGTAATTTGACAAACATGTTGATCTGTAGACAAAATTTAAACAAATTTTATATTAACATCCAAATTAATTCAGCTGTTTCTCTGACCAAAACAGTCTCAAGGTCTCTCACCATTAAAAAGTGCTTGATTATTGGTTTCTGATCGACTGGTTTGTTACCATATGCCTGTCACTACAATCAAACTTTGGTATCATGTTTTTCAGATTCATGAATAGCTGTTCTTATACATAACATTCACCTCTATTTGGTTTAATGCTCATATCTATAAATGCTGTTCTTGTTCTGCATTCTAATTTTTCTGGATTTTGCTTTCCAAATTTCTTAAAAATGTAATCACTTATTTCCTGATAGTAGATGCGTGTATGTAATTTTTTTTTATTAGATTTAAATATCTTATAGTTTATTTGTTTTTATTTGAATATTTGATAAGAGCATTTTATTCAATCCTTTTTTAAATATTTAATTTCAGATGCCTATTAAATGGCTGGCATTAGAATGCATACAACACAGAATTTTTACGCATAAAAGTGATGTTTGGGCTTTTGGTAAGTTGAATTATATAGTTTAAGAAATACTATCATACACTATTGTTAATTACTATACTTGTTTGGAAAAGTTGCTATATTGTGTAAATTTTAAAGGTGTTACTGTTTGGGAACTATTAACTTATGGTGGAAGACCTTATGAAAATACTCCTGCCAGGGATGTACCTGATCTTTTAGAGAAAGGAGAGAGGTTACCACAACCCACTATTTGTACAATAGATGTTTATATGCTTATGGTTAAATGTAAGTTTCGTTTAAAATTTTAATTCTTTAAATTACATTTTCATAAATCCTTTTTGCATATGTTCATTTTTAATTTTTAAATTAAGTGCAATGTATATTTCAGCTTAAATTATTTAATTAATAGTTCTATTTTACAAGCATTAATAATGTTTATTTTATATGTATGTATAAAAAATTTTCTCCTTCCAAGAAAAAATATTAGATGCTGTGGATAGTATAAAATAAGCATTAAAGTTACATTTCATGAATTTGGAATGGATAAGTAAATTTTTTCAATCAAAAGTTTTCAATAAAATAGGTAATATATTTAAATAATATAAATTATTGTTTATTTTTCTATTTTAAACTAGTTTTTTATAATGATGAATTTTTTTATTCACACTTTTTTCCATTTTTTTTATTTAAGTGTAAGTTTTTGCAAATTATAAAATTTTGGAATCTCATAAATTTGTTATTTTGTTTTAGGTTGGATGCTGGATGCAGAATCTCGCCCTACCTTCAAAGAGCTTGCCAATCAGTTTACTAAGATGGCCAGGGATCCAGGGCGTTTTCTAGTCGTTGAAAGTGATACTCTCTTGCAACTACCACTTTATAATGGGTATGACTTAAAAGAAATCATGACTACAATAGGAATGACTTTAGATGCTCCTGGTGTAGTCATGGATGCAGAACAGTACTTGCATCCTAAATTAGAAGATGAGCAAAAGATGGAAACAGATTCTGTTAACAAGAATAAGGTAAAGCAGAAAGTTGTGTACCATTTTATGCAATAATTAATCTCAAATCTTTAAGACAAGCTGGTAACTGAGTTGTTAGCGCTCTTGCCTATGGTTCAACAGTTCATAGGTTTAATTCCCACTTTAGACTTGGATGTTTGTAGTGATTTGAAATCCATTTTATGAAGAAAGTCACCTAATTAGTCCTCATATTTAAAAAATGACCTTTAAATGAAAAACCAACCAACCAAATAGTCCTTAAATAAATAAAAGCTTACCTATTCAAAATGTAATGTAGTAAAATAAGGATAAATTTGACAAAAATTTTTTTTTTAATTTTTAGCATGTTGCAAAATTTAATATGACATGGCAGTTATAATAAGATACAAATCGAAATTCTTTTCATTAGGAATATTTTGAAGTTTACCAGTCTATATGTGTTATAATTAGAATTTTAAATTTCATTTGTGCTGTGTTTAATATGTTAAAAATATGAGAAAGTTTATAGTTGTTTATGTTGATTAATTTTCTATATATATTATATTTATAATATATTTTAAAATTTATTTCCCATTACATACTTTATAATAATTACAAATTCAATAGCATACAATTGCTCTTCTGACCATTTTTAAATTCATAACTCTTTTTTAAATTCAATATTGTTAAAAAGTTAACAGCATTAATTTGCACACTTACATTAACGTTCAATAGAAATTGATTAGCTGAATGAAAAATAGACAATTCAAGAAGGAAGATGTTCATGCTTTTTGTCTAATGTGTTCTAATTTTTACCATTAAAGTTGTAAAATATTTCGAATACACAATGGCTTCTATTGTATCAGTCTTATGATGATTGATTTTACACTATTTTTCTGTGTATAGTTTGCAGATTATGTGTTAGGAAAGTTTCGAATTTTTATTGTACATATTATAGACCACTGCTAATAATCTGATTTTTTACAAAAAAAAAAGTCTCTTAGAAAAGCTTACAATAAAATTTTAAAAAAAAAAAAAAAAAAACATTTATGTTTTATAAAATTAATAACAGAAGGCACCATGACTCAGCTGACTAATTTCACTTATAATCAGTTTTGTCCAGTTATGTTCAAGAACAAATTTGGTTCCTCGTAAAGATGTAACAGTTGCTGTCATTTTGCATTTTTCTGAGTTGTTCTGAATGTTAGTATACAGTCATGTGAAGCTAAAATTTTTAAATTACATAACAGGTTTTTAATTAAAATCTATATAGAAGGCAAATAAAAAAAATGGTGACAAACATGTTAAACTATAATAAAACAATAAAAAAATGGATTGTGCAAAAGAAATGTATTCAATTTGCAATTTGAAAATAACCCATTCCTTTCCTTTAATTGTTAAAGAAACAAATTTTATTTTTAAAAAATATGTCTAACCTCATTTTAAAAGTTAATAAAAAAAATCTAGAAGTGTTACTAACTTCTCAGAATTATCACTCTTGATTGATCTTGTGGTTTCATTTCAGTTTATCACACTTTGTGATGAGGTGGATTGAAACATATCTTTTTTATAATAAATGTTTTTTTCTGTACAATTTATTTATTTTCATCATACTGCATATTTTTTATTTTATGTGACATCCACATTATTATCAATTCATATTTTTGACTATTCACCAAAAAAATCGCTGTTGATTATATGAATTATACGACACTGCAAATTATATACTGGAAAATATGGTAATTAAAAATAATATGTATGTGCTTGGATTCTTTCTAAATTTATTTTTCTTAAAACAAAATTTACATTCTTTCAGTATTTAAAAATAGTTCCTTATAAAATATTTACTTTTTTAAAATTCTTTTTTAAACTTCAAGTACTAAAAAATGCAGTTCTGTTACAAGTTAAATTGCAAATTTTGATGAAAACTCAAATTAATTTGTGCAAGGAAATAAACAAAATATTCTGTATAATTTCAGTTTCAAAGTAAGTGAATTTCATAGAAAAAAATAAGGAAATAAAAAACAGTTTATAAAATACATTTGTGTTTAAGATAGCTCTTATTTATAATTTAATTTTACAATAAATTAAGTATTGTATTTTGCATGTCATATCAATGAGAATTATTCTCCATCATTTTCAGTCACCTTCTGAGAATAGAAGTACTCCAACAACTCCACTCAATTTGCAACCAGGTCCAGAATTGGGAGTAAATTCTGTTATTACTCAACCTAACTCAGTTATGTGGTTGAATGGTCAACCATTGCCTGATCAGCCACCACCTTTACCCCGCTATTTTCCTGATCCAGTAAATGGTGTGGGGAAGAGTAAGTTATTTAAAAAATTAGTATTCAATCTCATTTAATTTTTATGATTAGGTATTTAGTGGTTCTTCTGAAATCACTTAAAATTGGTATATTTCTTGGTATCTAATAGATAATGATAATGTGCTAAGTTCTTTTACATCCACTGTGATTTCAAGTTTAACTTAACATAAATTGTTTGATTTCAGTTACAGATTTTACAGTACCAATTTTCATTGTTATTGTGTACATGAGTTACAAAACAAAGCAGTTTTAATTTAATTATTTTTCTGATGTTGAGTATTTATTTGATGAATATTTAAAAAGGCATTAAATACATTTATTAAAGTTATTCAAAAATCTTGCTTTCATATTTTTTTAAAATTTAATTTAATTTTAGACATATTAGCCATTTGTTTGATCAATGAAAACATATTCAGTTTTGATACTCAAAATATAGTACTAATTTCCTTAATATTACTTTATACTGTAAAAAAAAATTCTGATAGTAATGTTTCTATGCAATGGAAAAAAGTTGCTAAAATTTAAAGCATTAATTAATTTAAACAATTATATGATTACTTTGTTGCAATATTTTCAAATTTATAGGTGCAGCAAATAGTAATCAGGAACATTAGTGACTTCTGAAACTTTAGTGGAATACAGTGTAATCTATTTTTGAAAGAAAACTAACAAATCAGTAAAATAAAAATTAAAAGAATTAAAATAAATATCGCCCATTTAACCATAATATTAAATGCAACTATAATATTAAATTATGTATTTTATCTTTTCAATAAATTTTCAGCATAATATGACAGTTTTCTTCATTAAGAAACATGTAGTGCTCTTATTTGTGAAGTTGCATGATGAATTTTTGTAGGATTTTTTGAGCAGTTGATATAGGGAACAATGTTGGAGAAAAATATTTTAGGGTGTAACCAATTCTGCTCAAAGAGTGATTCCATTGCATATGTACATAGAAATTTAATCTAGATTTTTGAAGAAAAAAGGCTACAATTTGGAGTCAAACACAGTTTTGACTGGAATGAATTCACAAGAGCAGAAAATCGATATTTTTTCTTTCTGCAAGCATTTAAGATTGTGGTTTTGAAATAAAAAATTTTATACTTTAATAAATTTCTATGATTAATTTATGGATGATAACTGTTCCTTTTATTGTAAATATAAGTTTTGTCAAATGAATTGAAACGCAGTTTCTAAAAACATATCGCAATACATTTTTAAAAAAATAAAAATTTTAGATGAAATGGCTGAGATTTGTGAATAAGGAAATCACCAAATAATTATTATTATTTTGTGCATTCATTAATACTTATAAATTAGTTAATACTCGTACATTTTCATTCTATTATTTCTTCTTTTATTAATCCTTTAATAAGTCTTCTTACTCAAGAGTTATAAAAAATGTTCAGATTTTTTTTTTTTTTTTAAATAAAAGTATTTTTAAATTAAACTTCTGTGAATATATTTGAGAATCTCATAAAGACAAAATTAGGTCATGCTTCTCATTGACTAATAATTCACTATCGGAATGCAAAGATCAGGATTTAATTATATTTAACTATATATTGACAATAACTCTTTTTGTGATTAAAAATTATTTTCTAAATATTCTTCTTTTACAGATGACATATTTAAATTTGATTCTGGAGAGAAGTACTTAAATCAACAAATTCAATTACCAGTTGATGAAGAAGATTATTTAATGCCTGCAGCTTGTTCACGGGGACCTTCTGTGAGGTATATGGATCTCATAGGCGAAGCACATCTACCAGGTAAATATTTCATTGATTATTTCGAGTTAGCTTTTTTCTAACATGAAAGGTAATTTTAAATAGATGGAAAATGCATGCTATATATAGAAAACATTTTGCATAAAATATAGTCAGTTCCTTATTTGGAATTCTTTAGTTTTAGGCAGTTACATTTTTTGACTTTTCTTTAATTTTATTATCTAGATTTTTTTTTTATACTTAATAAATTTAGAAAGCTATTCATTTTTATAAGTTCTTAGTAAATTGTAATCTTTTCAATGTATATTTTCTACTTTAAGCTATTACAAGGTTTTAAAATATTACAAAACTTAAAATAACTAATATTACATATATTAAATTTGGTTTTAAATTTTAATTTTAGTAAAATAACTTAACCATTTCATGCGCACTACCCTTTAAAGTTGAAATATTAACAAAAAAATTTGTAGGTTGTCTATTTAGGCCTCTACAAGAATACAATGAAAATTTTGTAAAGATTGCATGTACTATTTCGATTTTGTGGGTGTTCCATCATTTAAAACACTGCACTGCAAAGGTCGTAAAAAGCAAACATTGCGCTGAAGCTCATATGCGTGTAAATATTTTTACTTATGAATGAAAAATCAATGCATTACACTTACGTAGCAGATTTAGTGTGGTCCAGGGTGCATCACAAGAAGACCTGCTACTCTACACTATAAAAAAATTAATTAAAAGATTTCTGTACAATTTTTTTAGTTATCCAAGTAAGGTTTTGGGGTTGCATAAAGGAGCCTGGTTGAGATAAATCATCACCATCATTTTCATTGCCATCCGACACAACATTATCAGACTGAGACTGATCAAGTGGTTTAGGAACATATTTCTCTGTATCACTATCCATATATTCTGATTTACTAATAGAGGGCAATTTTTGTAGCATTTTTATTGCTTCAGAAGGTCTAAGATCTCTACGTGCCATTTATTTGCAATTAACAAATTAAAAAAAATAAAGTATTAAAACTATATTTGCAAAAAGTAAACTAAAAATATATAAATTCAAAAAAATATATATACACAATATTATAAAATGAATAGAAGCAAAAAGAATGCTTCATAAAAAAATGCTTCTCTAACTAGAGAGGATTTGAATTAATTGATATAATCCTATATCATACTGAAACTTCTCAATTCAAGGGGCCAATAAGGGTGTAGAAATATTATCCATATAAGTAATCCTTCCTTGTACATTCCTCAACAGTAGCTTATTACACCCCAAAAGAGAGGAAAAAACAGTAAAAAGTAAACACATGTGTTCTCCTCAACATTGAGTTCAAGGCTAATCGCTCTCTAAATCACAAAGGAAAAGTGCCATTGCGACAGAGTGATCCAGGTGATGGAACACCTTGTTTTATCGGATAATTCTGCATATACTTTATGCATAAGAAATTTAAAGTAAAATAGAATCAATAGCCAATACAGGCAACACAATAACATAAAAATTTCTTTTCAAACAATTATTTGTGTATAAGGAAAAAAAATTCGGAAATATTCCTTTAAAATAAAGGAATTTAAATAATCTGCTATAATTGAAAGTTATTGATCGTCTTAAGTAGTGCTGCCATCTATTATCAAAAATGAGAGTTTTTATAACATTTTAAGCCGAATTTCATCTTTTTATCATAAAATGCAACAGTTTAGTAACAATTTAAAGTTAGGTGTTACATCACCTAGAACACTGAACTGCGAAGGGTTAAGCTTGATACTAAAGTTACTTAAGTACTGAAAAGAGAAAAGTTTTGTATATTTAAAATATTTTATATAATTTTTAATGAAATGTGTGTTAGATAATAGAAAAATGTTTAAATGTGCTTATATTACATTTGCTTACATACTTTTTGAAGTAAAGTTTTCTTTTATAATAGAAACAGTGGATGTGAGGCCCATAAGCTATTACCATTATATTCCAGATTTTATTCCTGTTCGTCGTCATGCTATGGACAATTTAGAGTATCACATGATGAATGACAGCAGTGCCAACAATGTACCACCCATGTCTCCATTTCAGAAACTAACAAATGGTGAAGAAGAGGCTGAATATATAGTTAATGGGAAACGAGAACTTTTACCTCTGACTCATCATCGTAGTGAAACTACTGTTTAGTGGGCTGTATATTATAAATGTAAATAGTAAATGGTTCATGGAGCTTTCTGAAAGAACTGTGAGAAAATCTATTGTCACAGCCATGATTTGCTCAAATAAGAATTCTTCATAACATCAAATTCATTTGGTTATTTCATAATGGATTATTATAAGAGTGGATTCATCTGTGATGCATTTAAAATTTTTATAGATACAATTATTTTACTGTTTTGTGAGTGACTATAAAGAAGAACATTCATTGTGGGTGCACAAAATAAAATTCTAGAACAGAATAGAACTCTTTCAGTTACTGATAAATGAGACAGTTTCCTGTTTATATAACTATCAAGATTGTTATAAACTGTTGCTTTATATTCCTATTCATGGTCTCAAAAAAAGTATTTTTGTACATATTTATACAAAACCATAAAGACTGGTGCTTTTGCATTCCAAGTAGAGAAATTTACATCTGATTGGGATATTGTTGAATGCCAAACTTGTGCCTTATAATTTGTATAGATCAATTTTTAAGTTAAGTGTTATTTCTTTTGTAAAAATTCTCAAGTTGTTGCAAAGAGCAAACATTCAAAAGTGTGATTTTTAAGTTTTTCATCTTGTGTTGTCAATAACGATAATTTCTTTACCTAATTAGAAATAAATACCTACAGCGTTAAAATAGTTTTATTTATATAAAACTGATTTTGAAGCAACTAAGAGATACATGTTAACCTCAAATGTCCTGTTTATTGCAGCTATTAAATACCTTATTTACTAATAAAATTATTTTCAAATATCATAATATGATACTTTTTTGTTAAAACAAATGTGTTCATACTTCAGTGGTGAATCACAAGCCAGTATTTAGTAATGGGAATATTTTGTGAATTGTTTTTCCCCTAAATGAGAGGTATGAATAGAATAGTGAAACGTAAATAATAGTTAGCTCATACAATTAAAAAAACTGCAGGAAACAAAATGCTAAAGAGTTGAGCTTTATCTGTGATATATGGTGTAAGTTATGTGCTAATAATTTAACAGATTAAAAAGATATTAATCTTTTGAAATTGTTTTAATATGACTAAAAAATTATTTTATTTAGAATTTTTAATTTAAAAATAAATATATTTAATTTAAAAAATTAAAATTTTTTTTTAATTTTTAAGATAGAAATAAATTATTTTCCTCTAGCTTTTCCTCTTTTCGCAACTTAAACTCAATGTGCTTAGATAAAAACATGGATATTCTCAGAAATTTTGTAACTAATAAATAAAAATAGTAACTTAAATTTTTAAAGCTTTTAAATTTAAAATTACTGATCACCATTAAACTTAGAATATTCATCATTGTTGCACATTACTTTAATATTGGCTTTATTTTCATCTGCTAGAATTGCTTTCTCATTGTTTTGTGTGATTCATGCACTGGTTGTACTTCACTGTTATTATTATTATTATTTTTTTTATAAAAATGTTTTCAATTGTTGAAGTAGCAGAGCAGCTGAAGAATGTGCTTAAGATTAGCTACAATTTTAGTGCCATATGGCTGTGTTACATTGTGTTGTTAATTATTGTTTTCTTTAGTCATTGATTTATGCTGTGTAAAAAAGGAGTAATAGTTTTCAATCAGTTGCTATCATAATTTTTGAGAGCTTTGATAGTATTTTGTTACAGCTTGAATAAATTAAGGTAAAAAAATGTCAATTAGTTTATATAGTCTTTCTGACAGTGCTGCAATTTTTTTTCGTTTCTTGTATATATTAATTTGTTTCTAGTTATACCATTGATTTTGTTATTTAAATTAGCGTTTCATTATTGAATATATTTAATTCAATACTCTCTATATAAAAGTTTTTGCATATTACTCCACTGTTGTTAAATGAATTTAATCATAAAAATAATATAAAACTATTTTTCAATGCATTTATAAATTTTTCAATTTTTGTAACTTTATCCATTAACTGAATATATAAATTCAGTCTGTAAGAAGTTCCTAAATCAGTTTTATATTAATATTATTTAATATTTTGCTTTACAATTTAAAATATTATAGGAAGTTTTTAAAAATATTTCTAGCAATATAAACTCATTATATTTTTATTGCATGTACATATATAGGGATAAAAATATCTTTGTGATTCTATGTGAACATACAATTTAAAAATACATTTCATAATAAATTTATGTGCAATTTAAACATCATACACATTGAATTGTAATGAATAATGTTTATTTGAAATTTTACTCGTCATACTATTTTTAGATGTATTTTTAAGATATTATAACATTTTTTTATTCCTTAAAAATACCTTCCTTTCTTTAAATAAAATATTTTGTAAATTGCCATAAATTGTATTCATAATCCAAATAGTGTTTAATTTGTTAGGTCTGTTATTGTGGCAATCTTTTTTATTTGTGATAATAACAAAATCAGGTTTTTAATCTTGTGAATGCAGAAAACATTAAATATTTTTTTATGAGAATTGGATTATTTTTTGAAAATTTGTGTTATTGTTAAAATTATGAATAGTACATTGAATGGAAATTTCAATTTTATTTCCGATATACTTGCTCATAGTTTATGTGAATAGTAATAGATTTATTGCGCACTTGTTTTTAGACATTTTTTAAGTGTTTGTATATTGATGTACATTCCTTTTTCTTAATGTTATGTTTTCTATAATTTTTTAATCGTGTACAATGAAGAATTTTATTGCCTTAACTTCAAACAAAATTTAAAATTTTATCATTTGTAAAAATGTACAAAACCATTATTTTGGAGAAATTGTTTAGATACAGTATTAATGTTGCAATAAATATTTTATAGAAAACAAACTGTGTTTATATAAACAGTGTTATTCAAACAACACATTTAATGTTTTCATTAAGTTTTTGCTCAAGTAAATCGATTTGAAAAAATTTCTTTGAAAATACTTTAACTTAAGTATAAAATTTACACAATCTTTCAATTAATTTCGTTGTAATATTCTTGGAAGGATCAATTTATTGAAGCTCTGTTTTTCCTAAATTATAACATATACTTAATAATTAATCTCCATTTTATATTTTTAAGATTTATTTTAAAAGTTGAATCTGATATTCACATAATTCATACAACAAACTGAATTTTAAATAAAAAGTTAAAATGGGAAGGTAATTTCAAATATTTTTTACCTGTAATACGTTGAAAAATTTTTTTAAACAGATCTCTTGCTCTCATATACAGTCTTTCCCATGTCATGTATATAGAAAAACATAATTGATAATTATTCAGGTTGTTATGATTAATTCCATGCATTATTTCTATTGTAATCGTAGCTGCGATGGAAGCAAAAAAGCTTATGCAAATCCTTTTTGTATTATTATAAAATGCTTATTTTCTCTTGGATATACTCGCGCTTTTAGTAGTTACACCCCACATATTGAGAAATGCTGCCATAAGAAGAAAAGAACTTCCAAAAGAGGCCTCATTAACTAGGATGAAGGAAATGAATTCTGGAGTCACAGAAAAATGATGCAATATTCCTTTTTCACAAGTCAAACAATAAATATCCAAAAAGTTAAAGTTTAAATGGTACATTGTCAGAAGTTATTATCAAAAAATATGCTGGTAACAGAAATTAAATAAGTTATAATCAATTATTACAACTTTAATTGCTATATTACATTTAAAAAATGCAGTCCTCCAAACGAAAGTTACAGATGCTACTTTGTTCCCAATAAATTTGTGTCGGAATAGCATTTTTCTTCTCGCCCTCTCATTTATTAGCCCTTAATCGACCTATTATATTGGATTAAACCCTAATTATATTATACAGACCTCTGAGGTCAAAATTGACTAGTAAATTTTTAATCGACTTATTGCAAGATTGTAAAAATAATTTATTTCAGAATCGAAATTTACCTAGCGTTTATACCTAATCAACAAAATGGATTTAAAAAAGTTCTATCAACAATTAAGAAACTCTAATCAGAAAATTCGAATTTATAGGTGAAAAAAAATATTTCTCTGTAACCATATTTGATAATTTAGTATATAGCCGACGAAAATTTATAAGCTAATGGAATTGAACTTTAATAAAGATACTTTTTATTCTCTTAAGTTCATATTTTGAATTTATTCTAAAGCACAAAAACTATATAAATGCTGATTTCAGTAAGGTCATCAATTTTAAAAATTTGAAAGAAAATATAGGCTATACTTAATGCCAAAATTTTTTTTCAGACCCAATATCATCTAAAAAGTGATCGAAAAATAATTTATATAAATTGTGTATGTTGGTCATATATTAGGTATTTATATCATTTAAGTTGTGCATACAAAAAATGTAACAACTATAATTACAATGAAAATGATATTTTTATCATTTTCATTGTAATTATAGTTGTTACATTTTGTATGTGCAACTTATTAACAATAAACATCTGCATGTCTTGGTACTTGGAAATTGTAATAGATAATTTATAAACCAGGATACACGATATAGAAGGATTTTTAAATGAGAAGAATTAAACCAGGATAATGAAAGAAGTTTTTTCTCTCCTGATTTACATTTCAATAATAAACACAATTGAACGCAGCATAAAGAACAATATTTGGAAAGATGGCGCTTATAAATATTTCAATCTCTGATAAGATGAAGTTCAAAATTACCTATTACTTTTTAAAAGCTAATATAAGTGGCTGATATATTAATATATACTAACGTACTTTTGTGAATAAACATGACTAATAATAGTGTTTTTAAACTCAGATCTTGCAAGAAAAATTCTGTGATGTATACAAAAATATATTAGTAAGGATTAATGTTCTTCTATTGCACAAAAATTAAGCGTTCAAATTTATTCTAAAGCACCAAGCTACATAGCTACTAATTTGTGTGAGGTCATCAATTTTAAAAAATGGAAAGAAAATATGGGCTATAGACTTAATGTGAACTTTTTCTTTTCAGATTAAGTCTCTTTTAAAAAAATTATTGAAATTTTTTATATATAAATTGCATGTAGCTCATATATTGTTCAGCTATACATTTAAGAATTATCCTCATGGTAATTATATTTGTTCTCTATAATATTTTACTCATTTAGAATAAAAATCTGCAAGTTCAGGTCTCGACATTTCGTAATACGAAAATCCCACCCCACCCTAACAGTTCATTTTCCACAGAACTTAGAGCAAGTTGCCCTTTTCTCACTAGCATCTTAATTCAAGACAGACAAATACAGACATTAATTCAGATGAGGGTATCATCAAAAAAAAAAAATATATACGTGGAGTAGCACTAAACGCGTAATAATCTTGCTCGCCCGAGAAGTATAATAGACGAGACCACGTCCACTCTATTTTCACACTAATTTCATATTAAGAATACTGTATCGGCAAGCACTATTTTTAGTTAAATTGCACTCTTCTAAATGATGGTATACAGAATTGGTTCGTAGGAGCTCACTCCAGAACAAAAGTCCTTCTGTAGAATAAGTGTACCTGAAATGTTAGTTAATTATTAATAAATCTGAAGTAGCAAGCTTAATTTATTAATTATATGATAAAATTACACCTTAATTTTAAAAAAAGGATAATTTAATACAAAAATTTTCGGGTTTTTAATTTTATTGACTTCTTGATAAGTACTTGAATGTTATATACATTAATTGTTTTGTTATATTTGGAATCACCAACATTTAACTGTCAGATGTCCGTTATTAAGGTTATATAAATTCATAGAATCGTATTTTCATAAAAAATTAATATTAATAATAAAATTAAAATTTAAGAAACTGGTAAGTTTATAATTTATTATAGGAAATACATTTTTTAATCATATTTAAGTTAACTAAAATTCATTTTTATGTTTGACTTTATTAAGTCAGAAATTTAGATTTCAATTAAAAGGATTTTCAAATATTTTTATATATCATAAAAACTCTGCAACCAAATTTTTTAAAAGAAATTTATTAAAAATTGCATTATAAAAGTTTAATGAAAGAAACGTATAAAATTTACAAAAATTTCGTTTGCAAAAATGGAATTATTTCCAAGTATTTTATCAAATAGTTTATCCATCTATTATTATTAAAAAATTAAATGTAGAACAAGAGGCGTGTCTAATTGCAAGTTCAAATTTTTTAAAATGCGGGAATAGAACAAAGCTGACTCAATTATACTTTTCCACTATTTAGAATCAGTCCATAGTGGAAAAAAAAATTTTTTTTTTCCTTTCATAAAAATAAGCGTTCTGATTTAGTGTGTGTGTGTGTGTGTGTTTTTTTTTTTCTTTCTGAAAACTACTGAATAACCATATGATTTTACGAGTTATTTTAAAGTTATCTCTAATAATTAAGAAAATAATTACATGTAAGGAAAGGTTTTACTTTTTTATACTTTTGTTGTAACTCATTATTCTTATTCTAAGTATTGAATATTTATTTCTTTTTTCATTACATGCTCACTCTTTCTTTATTTCAAGCCCCAAATCTGAATCCTCAACCACTCCGGCTCATGCAATCTGGATACTGTTTACATAAATATTATAAAATCTAGGAATTGTACTCATACCATAGTGTATTTTTAAAGTAACAGTTACTGTAAAAGTAAAATTTAAGGTACTCTCATCATTTGTGCATCATTTTTATTATTTAATTTTCTGATGAAAAAGATTATTAAATTCTTTAAATATGAAACCGGATTCCAGAAACGGAAAGCATATCTCTCTCCATTTATTAAATGAATTCATATAGTAGAAAAAATTAGTTCACATTTCATATTATTTATCATAATTGAATAATTTCACATAGCAAATAAAATTTTTTTAGCAGTTTGTGTTCTTTATTTGATATCATGTCCGTATTCATAGCAAAAATACTGATGGAGAAAGAATCGGCAAAACCTTGGTTATTATGCTTATTTTGGTTTTCCGGAAAAACAAGAAGTGATTAATTCACAGATATTAATTTATAGCGATTTTAGGTAAGATAAAAAGGGTACGATTAAAATATAAACAATTTGTAGGAATCAAATGATTTAAAAGGTGCAAGAGAAGCTAATTAATGGTTCATATTACATGAATTCAACATTTCATTGCCGAGCTTAGCGACCGAATGGTTAGCGCTCGACTTCAATTGCCTTCGGTTCAACAGTTCATGGGATCGAATACCGCTTTCGGTATGGATGTTCTTATGGTTTCGGGGAATTCACATTAAACCTAGGTCTCGATCTGATTAATACTCTTCTGCAAAAACTGCCCTTTGAGCTAGAAACAAACCTTGTAGCGGGTATAATTACAGCTACCTCTCTCTCTTCCCTGTTTAAGTGGGTAGATGGCGCTAGACGCAACTAGTGAATTTCTCAGAAAGACTCTTGAGATCACTTAAGATGTTGAAGTGGTTTTGTCCGTTGCTTCTTTGTGTGTAGCTGTTTTGTGAAATTATATGTAATGTGCCGTTATTGTTATATATTGTGATGTGGAACTTTAATAATATTAATAAACATAAGTTCCTGAAAGTGTGTGTTTTGTTATTCCTATTTACAGTTATATTTGGAATCATGAGTTTATAACTTAACATTTTACAGAAAAGGTATTGGATTGTTGAGATCCTTAAAATATTAGCAAGTAAATTTTACGAATAAAGGGTACTTCAGACGAAATCAGTCATTTATGTTAATTAGCATTTTTTTTTAATACTCATTCATATAAAACAAAAATGTGTGATGTCAGCTTTTATAAGCATTTCATTTCTCCTCACAAAATGGGATTTTTTAAAGAGGTATTATGTATATTTATTGAAGTTGATGTAAAATTTCTATCACAACTCTACTATACATTAAAAACTGTTTTAATATTAAATTATTGCTATATTTGAAAATTTATGATAGAATATAAGTTATTGAACAAAGTAAGCAGTGTTTAAGATGGCTTGGATTCTTGAAATTTTACATCACATTTATTTTAGCTATTCAGTGCTTGACATGAAGGCATGATTACAGATCATAACCACATTTCATAAAAAATAACAATATATCATTAATCTTCAAATTTCAAGTACCGCATATTAGGTGACGGTGGAGTACATATTTATTTTTTTTTGTGTGTATATAAATGTGTGAGAGTATATTTATTTATACATTGAAAAAATAATAGAATAATGCGAAATAGAGACAAAGACAATACTTCATTAACAAAACAGCCAACGACTGTTGTGTTAATATTGTCACAGTTTATCCAGTCCAGTTTATTATTATTGATTATAATTCCTGAATATCTAAATTTAAAAACAATATTATTGAAGATTTTTATCATGTCTGTATCCATTTTTTCTTTTCTTTTTTTTTTTTCCTTTTTTTTGTGGTTTATTAGCAAATAACATTGTTGATTGATGCCGGCCCTCTTTCAATTATATTCATATAAAGTCGATTTTATTTAACATACCTTGGATATAAAATAATTGAAATGTGAATTGGAGATAATTATCACCAGAATTTAATGCATTAATGATACCGAAAACATATGATTATCGTATCATTGAACTTATTAGAAGTCAAATTAATGTTGATATTATTACTAAAATTATCAGTTCTGTTAAGTTTGGGTAATCATTTTATACAGTTGAGAAGAGAGTTAAAAAAAATAAGCCTCAAAAATTAGTTTTCAATAATATCAGAGTCATGTTTCTTATAATTTTTCTAGCAGTGAAATTCCAGTTTTTAACAATAGCAAGTTTAGTAACACTATGTTATTCTGCTAGGACAATAATTAGTTAAAAGAAGAAATCAATACAAAACAACTTGATTGTTTTCTGAATTTAATGAATGTGGTAACTACGCTGTAAATTTAGTACCAGTAAAATGATGGGCGATGTTTAATCTGTTAATTTATTTTCCAAATAACATTGGAAGATACTATCAAGTTATTTTGTGTCTAGATTCTCTCCAAAAATAAATTCTGATGAGCTCAAAGATCATATGAAATCAGTTTTTTTCCCAGTCAAGTTACCGTGTGTGATCCCATACCATATATAATATATATAATATACCCTATATTCTGAAGTGTTCTTGAGCACCTTCTTAAAAACTTTACTCAGTGAAAAATTCAGGAATTATAAGCCAGAAGGGAAAATAAAATTTATTTGAAAAGACTCTTCTTGCACTAATGGGAAAGATAATAAAATATTAGAAAACGTATGAAGTTGCATAGAAAATACTTGATTGTATATTTGTGTATAATTTTTAATTGGAACATATTTGTTGTAATACTTAATTATATTTCAAATTATAATATTTTATATTTGGAGCACAATTTTTTATGACATAAACTACCAAAAATATTTTAAAAAATGTAATTTAATTTTGCGAAAATTTAGAAGGTTATTATTTTTCAACTCATCGGCAAATATATAAGTATAAATAAACACGGCAAGCCCTTAATTAACGGTTTTTCGATGTAATGTGCATTGTAATAAAAAATCCACTTTATGTTAAAACACTCACTATTTGTGAATAAATTGAATTTGTTTTCCCAGCAACTGTTTTTTATATGTTTAGTTTCACATGTTTGTAAGTGAAATAGTTTTTATGAAGAACGACTTACATAGCCCAAATCCTTGAAGAAAATTACTTCGGATAACCTTTAAAGGAATGCAAGATTTTTTGATTTAATGATTTTTGAAATGTTTTCGATTAATTTCATTTATTATAAATAGGTAATAGCAACAATAAAGTTTTTGCTACATTTTAGAAATTTATTCGTAAAATCAAATTTGACTAATTTTTATACTACAACTAACAGGAAAAATTGTAAATAACACAATTTGTGAGAAAGTATAGTCATTTTTTATATATTTGACAATCTCTGTGTACATGAATTGACATAATTAATTAAAATATTCTTTAAAAAAAAAGAAAAAAAAAACTTAAAATATTTTAGAATGTGAAATCAAGATATGTAGAAAAACTATTCTTTTATGTAGATACCCTTAATCCAACCGCAGATAGTGGCGTTGACAGACTCTGTGTGAACGATGTGTTATTAAATGAAGTTCAAATATCTTGGGCTTTGGTCAAGATGTGTCAAGACTTTTGAGCAAATGGCAAAATATTCTAAGCAAAAAATTTAAAGCAAGAGTATAAACCTTTTTATTTTTTAAATATGATTCGGAATTACAAAAACGTGTTGAGATTTTGTTCATTAATCTTTATATACTGTCTAGGATTATTTTGTTTATTACTTAAATATTCCATTTTAAGTTTATGTGCTTGAAATGATCCGAAATTAATTTTAACGTCTACGCCCTGTCCATTTATATACCCCATGAACAATGTAGGATATTTGAGTGAAAAACAAACCAAATAAAACTTTAAAGTAAATTTTAGCAAACCATCACTTGTATGTATCTTTTTATGTACAAAATTTCTTGTAGAGACTGGTACCTTCTTACAAGGATGTATTCTATGTTACTATGTAATATAATCGTGTATTTCAGTATGATATAATACGGTTCTTTCACTATTTCATCAAAGGAAAATTTTGAAGTACATATTATGTTAGTTTCGTCACCATACACTCATAATTTTTATTATCATTTTCGATTTCTTCGGTTAATGGTAAAATGTGTTTCGTTTTGAAGAATGCTTTTAAGAAAAGAGATACAGCATTAATTTTTGCATTTTGATAGAAATTATATTACAGAGATAATGCAAAATCCAGTAAAATTTTCATACTTGATATCTTAAGCATTCTTTTTATCAGTTAATAAATATTATTATTCATAACGAATTTTCATTAAGTAAGAGCTTCATCAATACGCGTAATCTGCCACTCATGCATTCCTGTGATTATCTTAACACTGATTATAGCAAATGTTTTAGTATTTATTTTACAATATATTTTATGAATATAAATTAAGTTCTAAGTTCGAAATCCATTCACTGTGATATGAAAGTATTTAGAACCTTGATAGGGAAACTACGACCCGCGGGCCAAGTCCGGCCCGGGGAAAGGTTTAATCTAGCCCGTTTAAAAGTGCCGTCGTGAGAATGTTTGAATGCGTTCTTACTTCGTAATGTGACGATCCACATAAGAACTACCTGCGGCGATATTCAAAACACAACAATATTCTGGACAAATCCATCCGACCCAAGCAGCTGGCTCCCCTTCGCTCGAAACTTCCAGACACTCTCACATTTTCGATTCATTGTTCTGTTTTTCCGAAAGAACCGGAAAAATCCAATTCCCGAACAATCCTTGCAGGTAGGTATAAATACAAACGAGGCCGCCCGAAGATATTTAGCGACTTAGTCAGTCATCTGCAACGACCCGCTGTGACTCGAGTAATTGTTTGTGTAATGCCCGAAACTCCCACTGCCTCAAGAAACACCCGCGCAAGAGCATTAGTTAGTAGTAAGCTTTCGTCAATTGCGTTTCTGTGTGTTATTCTCCGTAGTATGTAACGTCTAAAATGAATGTTAAAAAAAGAAAAGTGGATTCAGAATGCCAAGTTCTTAAAGAAGAATGGACGTGGAAATATTTCTTTACTTTATTTAAAGAAAAACCTGTATGCTTACTTTGCAATACAACTGTTTCAGTTTTAAAAGAATGTAACATTCAACGCCTTTTCAAAAGCAAACATGAAAACCACTCCTACTCATCGTTAAGTGAAGAGGTAAAAAAAATTAAATCGAAAGATTTAATAAAAATTTATCAAGTCAACAACAATTATTTCAGAGAGCTAATCATTCTCAAAGATGCGCTACGACCCCATTTTTGCGACCCCATTCAATGTTAATTACGAAGAAGTTGATGCAAAGTTTTAACTTGAGTTAATAGAACTGAACTGTAATACTCTCCTGAAACAAACTTTTCATACAGTACTTTTCATGCAATAGAATTTTATAAAAATTTAAGTCCAGATAATTTCCCAAATCTAATTACTCATGCAATGAAAATAATGACAATGTTCGGCTCATCTTATATATGCGAACACATCTTTTCAACAATGAAGCTTAGGAAAACTTCTTTAAGAAACAGAATTACAGATGAGCACTTTTCATCTGTTTTAAGAATTTCTGCTTCGCAAATGGAACCGGACTGTGATGAAATTTTGACAAAACAGTCTCAATTTCATTTTTCTCATGCACCATCAACCAGTAATGACACCAGAAAATAAAGTGATAATACTTCACATCAAGAACTATACTAAATTCATCTTATATTTTGTGCTTATAATTTTCTTACCTTTTGCTGTTTTACTATTAAAAGAATAAGTGTATGTAATAATATATGAATATGTTTATAGAACACATAAATTTTTTAACGATTAAGCATTATTCTTTGGCCCGCTACGATCGTCTAGTTATTACAAATGGCCCGTCTTAAAAAAAGTTTTCCCACCACCTGGTTTAGAACATGCATGAGTTGCATTTAAAAGAATGTATGTCCCATATATTTGATACAACTACAAGTCTCTGATATGTACACGAAAATGTTAATCAAACACTGGAAATCCGCATTTATGTATCGTCCCATAGACTGCAGGCGTTGCATAGAATTTAATGATAGGGCATATCTGTTAGCATAAGAAATACAGTGGGTATTATTGTTTACAGTGAAAATAGAAGTTTACCGAGATATGTTCTTAGACAGATCATGTATTACCCTGCTAAAGTTCAATTTTTACAAAAAATAAAGAATGCTAATTTTTGATATTTATTTCTTTAAGCAATGGGAAGCTATGACGATGCTTCAGAAGGAATAAAAAAAGTGCAGCAACATTTTTTTAAGCCGGTGCCATAAATTATCAAAATGCTATAAGCGTATTTGACTCAGAGGAAAAGTGTATTAGTATATATCATAATCTATTCTAAGGATTGGACTATGGAATGGGTTCATTTGAATTTGAGCAACATGTACTGTGCAGACCATTCACGGTAGTGTAAATGTTGATAGAAAGTGTGAAATGGCATTTTTATATTCTTGCGTACAGTCACGTTTCTCAGCAAAATGAGATTTTAGATAGCTCTTTAAGCCCTATTTGTTTTGAGGAGTAAAATCCATTGACTTAGAGCAAATGAGTATCTATCATATCTAGAAAACGTTAGTGAGTTTATCGATTACATTCTTAACACACAATCAAAAAATACTTATCAATATTTTTTAGTTTAAATATTAAATATAAATGATTCCTAAAGCAAAATAATTTGATTTAACATGCCTTTTTATATTCTAGTTTGATATGTTTATTTTTTTCTATTTAAATAAATCTTTGTTATATGCCAGCTTAAGTTTTGGAAGTAAATTACTTATTATTTTACTTACATACAAAATGAATCGTTCATATAAACTGCATTTCTTTCACTATATGAAAGCAATAAGTTATAAGACCATTGATGCTTTAATAAATTGTCACAACAAATATAACATACATATAATAAAATGAAGGTTTAAATAATTATACAAATGTAGAAAGTTTTTAATAACAATGAAATCTTGAATATTTTTAAATTGTCAGATGATGTTAGACAATAATTTTAGTGTTGTTAGTTAATTTGCTTCTCATGAAACAAAATAAAAAAAAACGATTCTAAGCAATCTTAAATTTATGTAAATCTAATAATTTAATGAGTCAATGAAATAAAAAATTAACCTTTCATTTAATCATAATAAACGTGTATGATTTATTTTCACTTTTATATAATTTCTCCATTAATACAATATATAACCCAAAAACCAAACACTTTGATTAACCCAATGAAATTAAATATTTTATTTATACATTAATGCAATCAAAAATGTCTGTGGCCTAAATTCCTTCCCATTATGGAAAAAAAAAAAAAAAGAACCCATTATGAATTTCTTTTAGCGCTGAATACTTTTCAGTTATTAGGTGACATAATACTTAAAAGAGAAATCTCCTTATAATTGAGGAATGCAGTAAAATGTTTTAGGCAGTTAATTCATTGTGCCTAATAGTATGATATTTAAAATATTGAAAGTATTGTAAATGTGTGTGTGTGTGTCCTGTGAGAAGCAGTGTATATATTAATCATTTTATTTTTTTTTACCGCTTTTACACACACGTCTTAAAGACCCCAAGCACCAATAACTTTCGGGGATAATACGCATTTTCTAACATTTTCAATAACACCTTTTTAAAGCTAATTTTCGGAACGGCCAATGAAATACTTTTTTTAATACAGTGAAAGAATCGTTACTTATAAGGTTTCCTAATGCCCTACGTTCCAACAACAGTAACACAGGGTGTACAAAATTTATTTATCGGTTTAAAGTAGGCTTTTCAGAGTTTATTGGAGAGTGCATTTCCAATAGAAAATCCTGATTAATATTCCATTGCCTGTTAAGCAAAGCAAAATTAATGCACGCAAATTTGTCAAGGAGAAATTTTTCATACACATGTAAAGTTATTATTAAATGATGTTGTGAGAAGAGGTTCATAAAATTAATCGTAACGTTTTTGGATAATAATGCAAACTTGATTTTGACATTACACAACGAACAGCCAACGACCACCGAAAGCTCTAGAAATGTTTTGTGTATCATTATTTTTTAAGCTACAAAATAATTAAATAATAATACTAACTAGATCTTGAAGCGCGGAAATGAATCGAAATGGAAATAATTTATGGCACCATTGTTAGTTCTTTACCGAATAGATGCTTTACTAAGAAAATTATCCTTATCAGCGTTTGGATTTCAAATCGAACACGTTGATGCTATTGTTTCGTTATTCAAATGGATGTCAGATGACCGAAACCCTTCGTAATAGATAAATCATTTATCTCAATACACTTATGACTCTGATTTATTAGAAATTGTTTGGAGAATCAGGATTAAGGACTTTACATAACATTACATGTTTTCTTGTAAAATACTACTGAACAATTTCAAAGTGAGCATGTTACACACATTGAGTCACCATCCAAATTGAGTGGCATCCGTCAGAAGCCGATGAACAATAATTAAATGATATGCTTCTGAGTAAAAGGGTATAAATCAGAATGAAAGGTTTATCAAGCCATGGTTTTAGCTTTTGGAATCAATTTATGTTTTTCGAGTGACTTACATTTCACCAATATCTGAATTACAAATTAAAAAAGGCACGTCACCACTCGAAATAGTTGACTTGACTTTCAATTCAATCAACCATGAGAATACTTTCCGTACAGAATTTAACTTTCCCAGTTAAATGAAAGTTGATGGGTTAGAAACTTCATAATTTAGAATCTGGACTCAGTGTAAAAGCCTTCAACATTTTCCTGCTACCCACATTGATATTATTTACTAGGAGGACATTAAAAACACGACATTTATAACATGCCTCTAATGCCTTTGGGGTACAAGTTGGATCTTCGTTAAATCGGGATTCTAATTCATTACCTTACGATAACGAGAACCACTTCGAAAAAACTAACATGGAAACTTCTGTCTGCACAATATGCTCATGGACTGAAAACACGATTTTCGTTTGATTGATGAATGCTAAAAGATTTGACAAACAATGAGTTTTCTGTTGGTTTCTTGTTCAAAGATTCATTTAATTTTAATCTTTTTTGAAATGATTGAAATCTTTTCTCAGCAGTAGTTTTGTTTATTGGTAATGTTGAAGCTACAGGTTTCCAAGGTAATAACACAACTTTGTGATTACCAACTAATGCAAATGAGTCATGAAAGGTCTTTGAAATAAACAAATACTGTTTAAACATCTGTTTTTCTTGGCAGGTGGGGATTCTAATAGTATGAAAGTACCAGAAGCAACATACACTCTCATTAACAGGATCTTGTTAAGTAAATGCGTTGAAATACTTTTGAGTAGCTACGTTGGAAACTGTTATGCATGATCGAGATCTGAATCCACTTGAAACAGTTGGTTGGGTTTTGTGGAGCAATGTCCAAAACAGGACTAGCTGCGTTAAAGCTATGATTTCGTAAAGAAATAATATAATTTTTGTAATCGAAGCATCATTGAAAATTAAGAAACATAACTATTTGTATATAATAAGATTAAAATCTGTAGACATAAAAAACTAATTATATGCAGTTACAAAATTTTTTAAATATCAATTAAATATAAAACCTATTGCTCTTAAAAAAGCAAGTAGATTTTTGTGGTTGATCGTTTGGTTGGGTTTTGTGGTGTTAGGTTAAAAAAAAAAGGCAAGCTGCACCAAAATTAAGATTTATGTATTAATATAAAAATTTTTCAAAACACACAAGCAACGTTAAAAAATTAAAAAAAAACAAAAATATTAGTATATATTCAAATTTATGCAATTTTAATCAAAGGATTTGTTTCTAGTTTCTTTTTTCGAATTGTAGAATTGAGTGGTTAGCTGGCATTAAATGTAGAATGAACTGTTTCGAAATGAAATTCAATATTATGTTTGTTCGCCACCGTAATACTGTTTCTATATAATAGGCAAACACATTATTTTTTATTTAAAGCACTAGGATTCCAACCCATTCGAAATAAAAATTATATGTACTTTGTCATTTGCATGATGTACTCATTTCAGTGTAAACAAAGGAAAAGTATTTAAAAAAATAGGGCAGTATACATCGTATATAAAATAAACCATAAATCGAAAAAGAATAGACAAAACGAATAAAGTTATTTCAAAGCGATTTTCCAGAGTCGAGATTTGGTAACACATCTTCGTAGCACAGAGAGTAAAAATGGACAGAAACTTTTATCAGAAGTGGGAAATAAATGTGGCGAAGATATTAACCAGTCGAAAATAGGTATACTATATTTTGGTGTCATCTTGAGATAGATTGCACGGCGTTTCAACTTTTAATTGAGCTATACACTCTTATTAACAATGCATTCCGTCCCCAACAATGGCTCTTTAGCAAAGAACCAAAGCGTTTTATAGAAACCGCGCCGATTATGAACCAACGAATTTGAATATAAATTATAAAAATAATAAAAATGTTAATTTAAAAACTGGTTTTCAGCAAACTTCTCTACTACTATCATTTTTTTTTTTTTTTTTTTTTAAATTTTGTTGTCCATTGGATAAAATCCATGATTCATATACATATTTTGGTTAATAATATAAAGAATTAAATTTCTGAAAGAATAATTTTAAAATTTTATCTACAATAATATTTGGTCTGCGCAACCGGATTATGAAGTTTTGTGATGATTTTTGGAACAATTTAATAAAAATTGTTATAAGTTTCACGAAAGAAAAGCTTTATAAATTTATATTCAAAACTCATAAAATGTACTAAACTTTTCGTTTGTAAAAATATGATTTCCAAGAATTTTCCACGAAATTGCAGGATTGATTATTAAAGAAAAGGATAAAAACAGGAAGAGGCGTGACTAGTGTGACGCCTCTTCCTGTTTTTATCCTTTACTTTATTCCTTTTTATCCTTTTCTTTTATCCTATTTATCCTTTTCTTTTCTTTCAAACATATCCTTTAAAGGATATGTTTGAGGATATTTTTATTTAAAGGATATGTTTGAAACGTATTATTACGGTAAAAATTAGTCGTTCATGATTAGTTAGAGAGATAAGTTAGTCAATTAGTTAGAGAGAATGACACTTTTTTTTTTTTCAAAAAAATAAACCTTATGTTAAAACAGACGTAATTTTTCATTTAATAAACTAATTTATTAAAAGCCCATAGATTTCAAGAGGTGGGGTTGAGATCTGGTGGGCGTCAGTTTGGGATTTTTCCCACCAGATCTTTAAATGGACGAGAATCACTATTTCGTTAATAAAAATAAAATTTCTTGTTCAGCATCTTTTTTCTTCATTTTTACAGGAGTGTCTGAACTTTCGTTCTAATGAATTATTTTAAAGGATTTTTAAGGATTAAAATAACAATAAATACTTCTTGCTGAATATATATTTGAATTGAAAAAAATTTATATCATATCATAAAGAGGTGAATTTGATATTCAGTAGTAGTCGCAGCTCATTCGTTTGTGTTATAAATTTCGAATCATTTTCCTTATATTCGAAGATATCAGATGTTTCAGCCATAAAATGTGAGCTAAGAAGTTGGTATAATTGTTTTCGGAGTACCTGAATCTGAGCTCCTAATCTCAGTATTGATTTTTATGATATTAAGTAAAACAACCTTTTGGGGCTATTTTGGTTTTTGCTTTTTATTTGATAGAGTAAAAAAGAGATAGGAAAATGGAGAGAAGCAAAATAATATGGCTAAATAATAAGTTTCCAATAATTGAGAAAATTGGTAGGCGATAGTATTTTAAAGTTCATTTATCACTTCAATATTTAATTTCAGGTTAGTATTAGTTAAGAAATAGTCAAGAATATATGGACAATGATCAAATAAGATTGGAACAAAAGTTGGTTCATTTGGAGAAAAAAATTGCAGATTATGTTTGTTTATCAGTTTAATGAGTGTTTACCCTTTATTATATTGTCTCTGGTACAACCCCAGACTGTGTTTTTCGCACATAAATCTTCTTTAACAAGAGTAGCAGAGTTTTTTTTTTTTTAAAAAAAAAAGATCCTTAATACGTTAATTAGATGACTTAAGGTCTGAAAAACAATATAGCGTAGTTATTCTAAGTACAGGAAAATATTTTGTTGTTAACATAACTGTAGCTTCTTCATAACATTCATTATTTTTTGTACTAGTGAAGTTATAACAGTTCTTTTGGCAATACAGTTCCCCCATTTGGTCTCTAGAGGATTGATTGCACAGCATTACGTTTTAAGATATTTATTACATACAACACAAACTATACAGAAAACACATAAGCGATTCACCCTGGAATATTTTAACGACGAGATACTATATATGTACAAAATCCAATTTGGACGTTGCCAACAAAAGAAAAAGAAAAAAGTTTTAAAGATAGATATTGCGTCGCCACATTACTCCCCTCTAATCTTCCCAAAGTGGAGATGAATCGGTATGGAAAATTTACTGTTCTTCTAAAACGACTCACTGTATTTTTGATACGTAAGGAAGTAGTGAAATATCTGTAGTCAGACAGTAAATATGCAGATAAGTAAATAAATACAAAAATAAATACAACATCTACTGTCCTCAGATAATTAATACGTAAGTTTGAGTTTGTCATTTGACACAGCGTTCTCACAACCTTGAACTAAAATAACATAGGTCTTATGTAGCCTCAAAACAATCTTGAAAGGACCATCATAGTGTGGTTGCAGGGATCAACGTATTGCATCATGCATAAGAAAAACATTCACACACTACTCACAACAAGATTCTTAGCCTTTGGGAATCTTGGGTGTTGTTTTGCAAGATTCAGCACTTGGGCGTATATCTTGGATGACGTCGTGCAGCTTTTCAATGAAAGCTGGAGTTAAGGGAGGAAGCGTGGTGTCATTGAAGAAGTCGGCAGGCAATCGAAGCGTTTCACCATTCACCATGTCAGCAACCAAAATCTTGAGAACTTCTCTATTTTAGGCCTTAATCTTAAAAGTACTGCAGAGCGTGCATCAACTTTCTTGAGGTGCGATAGACATAAAATAACTTGTTTCAATGGTCAATGTAATCGTTCGACTATGCCACTACTTTTTGGATTGTATGCAGAAGTTCGGTGAATCTGAATGCATAAAAGAGAAGTAAAAGTTCCAAGAAGTGATGATTCAAATTGTTTTCCCAGTCGCTAGTAGTACAAATTAGTGTACCGAACCACGTTATTCAATGACAATAAAATGTCTTAGAAAACGCCTAAGAAGTTATATCAGGCAAAGGAATGACTTTTGGCCAGCGAGCAATAAGCTACAGCTATTAAGCAGTAAGTAAAACCTTAGCAAGTTGGTTAGGGGCCAAGAACGACTATATATATATATATACATGCTTAAACCGACCGTCAGTTAATGTAAAATCGCCGTAAGGTGTCACAGTATACCTAGGTACCTTCGTACGTTGACATTGTACATTGGAGTGACACCATAATTTTATATCTTTGTGCATATTTGGTGTTATACATAGCGATGCAAAATAAGCTTTGTAGCTACTCGAATACCGGGATGTGACAATCTATGAATATTATCAAAAAAATTCCAGTCTCCAAAAAATTCCGATTCCAGTCTAACGGGCCACCATTCTGGAGGATTGATTGTTATATTTTCAGATATTGTTTACAACACAAATTGCAGAGAAAACACATAATCAAACTACATTGTAGTATTTTAAGAACGAGATAATATATATATGTACAAAAACCAATTTAGATATTGCTAACGAAGGAAAAAAAATTCCTAAAAATAGATATTGCGTGGCACAGGTGTAAGCAAATAACATTTCAGAGATAATTGAAATATCATCATTGTATTCAATTAGAAAAATTTTAAATTTCTGAATTTTTTGCAAATGTTATTAGCATTCCAAGCAATAATAATAATAAGTGGTTGAATAGAAAAAAAATCTACTGGTCATTATTATTTGATTTTGTGAGTCCTTGGGAGTTTGCAGAAGTTGCAGTAGTTATTTGTTTTCCTAGGTTAAGAAGATCTGTATTTTCAAGGTATTTTATAAGGTTTTTTAGTTCAGTCATTATGTCGATAGTTTAATCAATAATATTTACAGCGTTTTCATAGTCTGTTTTTGCAGTAGCTTGAGAATGGGATTTTTTTATGAACACTCCAGAATCACATAATTTTGAGGTTGTTGGATTTCATGTAGTTTTCTAATCAATTTTGGGAAATTTAGGACATTGCCTATAGTTATCTGTATCTTCAGCTTGACAGTTTGCACATTTTGTAGTACTTTCTTTTGGTAGTTGACATTCATATGAGAGATATGAACCTGCACAAATAAGACATTTAGGTTCATGATGACTGAATGCTTGTGAGTGAAAGAAACTTTGACAGTGGAAGCATTAGTTAGGCCTTTTTCTACTCAAGTAAGTTTAAACTTCTATGCGTAGGTTTAAGAAATATTCTTTTTTGTAAATTTCAGTTGATTTTTTATTATTGTATAACATTACAATAAATAAATGCGTTTTTAATAAATTGTCCTTCTCTTCTTCTTGTTAATTGGAGAATTTTAATGCTATTGTATCGCTTTTCAATAAGTTTAGCATGCAAATCATCAAGATCGGTATATATTGCTAATTGTTGAATGACAATTTTAAGATATTTATTTTCAGGAAGTACAAAAGTAAGGAATTAAATTTTATTATCCTTGAATAATTTAGTTATTTTTCTGTGTGTGTGTGAAAATCAGAAACTTTTAGACAAATAGAATTATTTTCAGTATAAGAGGTGATTTCATTATTTTTTTAAGAGTCTGTATTTATTTTCAGGTATATTTAGAGTCTTTGATTACAATGCTGGAAATTTTATTTATCTTGATTTTGGACTTGTTAAGATTCTTTTACCTTGTTGATTGTGTCCCTATCAGCGTGAATATCAGTTTCTGGATCACTTTGCGAAGGGTTAATATGGTTTTTTACAGCAATAATATTAATTCGCTGTGTTTCAACTGTTAAAGCATTGCTGGATACTGTATAGTTTTTATTTTATTTATTTTCAAGGTAACAATTTACTTCTCTTTAGAGATGGAGAGGACTTCTGTATTCAGTTGTTATCTTTATTTTCAGCTTCTTAGTCAATAATATCCATTTCAGAGTCATTTTCAAGCTGTTCATATCTATTTTTCGTTTATACCATGGTCCTTTTACCGTCATCTCTAAGAAGGAAAACATTTCATACACTTTTTAGAAATAATTGGACGTTGTATCTTTTTTTAGTGCTATTAAAATTTTGTTTTTGAAGATTCTTCAAGATTATTTGTAAAATTTTAAAGATTTGCGAAAATCTCAATTTATTGTTGGAGCTGAATTCACTTCGTTCTTGAATATCTGACATCATAATTACCATTTCAACCATTTGTAATTGAAATTTATGAATGAAGATCCTAGTCATATTATTAACTTTCGAAGTGGGAGCATCACCAGCTGCTAATTTTACAGAAGTAGAGTTGCTGAATCCATAATTTGAATTTTCAGATTTATTTAAGAAACAGTTACCCGTGGTCACTGTTGGCGTTGGAAGTATGTGTTGCAGGATATCCTATGAGTTGCTCTTCAACCTAGTTGCTAACCCTAAAAAGGGCAGGTTTAAGAGAGATCAAATCTGCATCTAAATATCAATTCTCAATTAGGGTTGTCCTTAGAGAGAAAGCTACTACAGTGAATTATAATTTGAACTTGGCCGTACGGATTCAAAAGAAAAACATTAAAAGTAAATACAGAAAAAAAACTGTACTCAGTCTAGAAATCAGAAAATACGTCTGGAATCATCAAGTGCCAAAACACTCGCTCAAATTAAACTCCTTCATACTCAGTCACTCTTTTAATATAAAATCATTTTAATTTCTTTTCACTAAACTTTATAAACTGTTAACTGGACAGTACACTATCAAAATGTTCAATATTGACAATAATATCGATTTTCCTTTTTTAGTTTATAAAAAAATATAAATCATGCTCTATATTATACAAAAAGAATTTTTGATTTTAGTGAATTTAAAGACAAAGTTATTAATATTTTAATATAACAATGTGCCACGCCCTTTTTCATGTTTGTTGGATAACGTAAGCAAGTAACACTCTTGTGTTTCTGTCAATATATTTGAATGATGACTAATTTCCAATGAAATATAAGTATTTATAGGAAGTAATAAATTTTAAATTTCACATTTTGGCTAATATTTGTATGATTTACATTATTAAAACTTTTAAAAATAGGGTATTTATTTTGTAAACAAAGGCCACGCCCATTTCCTATCGTCTCATTTATTCGTTTTTATTTAGCTTTTATTATTTGCATGATTTCGTCTGGCAAAACCAATCTTGTTGATTTTTTACAACTGTCATATTTTGGATTTTACCACCTGATTTCTGTTTTGATTTTAAAACTCGTATTCTGTTTGCTGTCAGATTTTATAAAACAGTTCTTTTCAGAACTACTTTCTCTTGAACATTGTTATTTCCACCATAATGCATGCAATTACTTCAAGATACAGGAAACCTAAAGACAGACTAACGAAACGAAAACTTGCTAGGATTGAATCAGCTCGTAAAAGGCAATCAAAATTTGCTAAGGAAGTTGTACCAAAGGAAACAGTTGATCAAAAATTTTCTTTTACAGATGTAAATGCTCCAGAATCTGGCCATTTAATGATATTCCTCCTGCAAGTGGAAATGAGTATATTCTCATGAATAAAAACGGCTTCTCCAGTTACTAGGAATTTGCAATTCAGTAATTGTGGCATCTGCTGTTTAGATATATCCACTCAGGAAAATTATGGTATTTCAGTGAAACTAGAAATGTCCTTCAAGTCTTGCAAAGTAAATTTTGGTTCAGCTGTTTCCAGTCCAAGAGGACCATATTCACGAAAATTTGATGCCAATAACAAAGTTATGGCAACTTTTTTGAGGTTTGGAAAAGACCATGCAGCATTGATATCTTTCTCTCGAACACTGGATTGTGCAAACATGGATAAAAAATTTTTTTCTAAATGTTTCTCTAATTTAGTTTAAAAAATGAAGTGTTTCGAGATGAAATGTTAAAAGAAGTCACAATGCTGTTAGGAAAGCATATTTGGAATCAAATTCAAATTTAAATCCTAAGGATCAGTCACATATTTTTGTGTCCTATGATGGAACTTGGCAAAAACGAGGTCATACTTCTTTAAATGGTATTGGAATAGCTATTGATTTCCTAACAGGTTTAGTAGTTGATTTTGAAATCATGTCGAAGTACTGTTCGGAGTGTACAGTTGCAACCAAAATTTTTCCGAGAACACAATGCTGAATTCCACATTTAGAAAGAAGGACACAGAGAAAATTACCAAAAAAACTTCAGCCCATCATCATGGAGCGTGGAAATGCCATAAAAAGTCGTTCCACATATAAAAAAAAAATAGTTCTGGAGGCAGAATCTCAGGTTCAGGTTCTTCGAAAATAATTATGTAAGCCTCCCTAAATATAGAAGTGAATATCAATCATCTCCTTTTGCGGCTGGATATGAACACATGGCCAGTCTCTTGTTAGTTTCATATTTTTCAAAATTTAATTCGATTTACAAAATATTCTAAAAATTAAATTAAAAGAAGTAAAAAAATCGAGGATATATTAAAAGAAAATAAAACTAATTGCGTGTCAACTCCTTTTATTTCACTCTTTTAACACTTTCTTTAACTGTAAAAATATAAAGAGTTAATAAAAATAATAATAAAATGAAAGCAATTAAAAACAAAGAAAATTTTAACAAAAAGGTTTTATTCATACATAATCAATATAAATTAAAATGTTTAGGGAGAACTCGACGTCGTAATACATATTATACTTTCCATTTAAAATAAAAATATACATCACAAATATAGGTTTTTATGTCATTAATAAAAGGCATAAGAATATTCACACAAGAGCTCTAGTAAGAATTTAACAGTTACCCACTTCACGGAGTTATGTTCAAATAACAAGCACATGTTCTTGTGAATTAAAAATATTAAAAACTAAATATTTGCAGATCATAAACAAACACTAAACTAACAGATCTCAGTTTAGCTTACAATTACGTTTTATCAGTGTGATATTCAGAGAATATTTTTAATGGTTGATAGGTGTCTAGTCGTTAGGCCATTTACCCCAATATTTTAACAAAATTGAGTTCACCCCTAAAAGAATATTCAAAATACTCATAATTCTTGATTTTAAACAAGTTTCAACCTTTCAATAACCTAAGGCAAGTGCTCCCAAGTTAGTAGTACTTTGCATGGTATCACAATATTCTGATGCATTGAATTAAAACAGAAATTTTTAATTCATTATTAATCCTTACTGTAACTTCTTTTCTTTATTTGTTCATATTATATCTATACATACATACATATGTTTATATATATATACACACACACACATATACATATATATATTTCTTTTTTATTTTAAATATTTATTTACAGAAAATATAATTAACACAATAACAATTAATTTTCCAAGTTCCGATAATGGAACCAGACAACAAATTACATATAGAATAAAATTTTTCCAAGTAATCATTTCATTAGAGTTATATACAATAAAGCCAACTGATCGCGTCAACCATGTGACATAGCTCCAGGTTGTCCGTATATTCTGTTCCCTTGTATACACAAGCAAAATCAATGTTACCAATTGCAATTTATCAAGTCATCCTACAGTTTTTTTCTTCCTTTTTCTTGAGCGTCGATTTGTGATTGGACAGTTAGAATGCAGTCTAATTCTGAGAACTGAACGTGGTCTATGGAAGTTAATTAATTAAATGGTAGGGGTTATAATTTTGAATTTTTTATGTTTCAGTGTTGTTTGTATGAGAGTTTATCATAGAACCTAAAAGTCAGGTATTTGATATAACGCGAAAGCGTTAATACTCCCAGGTTTTTTTCTGATAAGATCATTTCTGAAATAATATTTCGATTTTGATATTAACCTAAGTAATTTATTTTGCTGTCTTTCCATAATCTTCATGTTCGTGTCCACTGTTCCACCCCAAACTGGAGCAGCATACATGATAATTAACTTAATTTTAATTTATATTTACACTTGAAATTTACAATTTAACTTAAGCATATAAGTTTAATATTTGTGCCAAGTTTCAAGAAATTTGGATAAAAAAGTGAAAAATTTTTTTCGAAAGTCCACTGTTTCCTGAAAGTCCAATGTCTCATGCTCGTAGTGTTGAAGTTGGAACAAGTTCGGTATCCCCATATAAGATTTCTCGCCAAATCTGGCGCCCTTTGTTTACTGCGTAGTGTTGCCGATTTCAGCTTTTGTTTTTATTTTAGTGTTGCCAAATTCAGTTTTAGTTACTTTTTTTGTTGTTGCCACTAATCAATTTTCTTGTGTTTAACATAAATTTTAAAGCTATTTAAAAATTACTTCGACTTTCATTGTTCTAGAAAATTCTATGTCCCACGTTTTTTCGACGTTTCTATTTGAATTGGAAGCCATTTGTCTTTAGTTTGCTGTAGGTGCAATTAAGGGATTTGCTTCGTTGTCACCAGCGTCTAATCATCGTAAATTTTTATTTTTTACAATTTCTTTTAGATTAATTTTTTATTTCGTTTATTTAATATATATTTATTATTAGCTTAATAATTTAATTCATTATTATCTTATTAATTTAATTCATTATTATCCTAATAATTTAATTCATTATTATTTTATTAATTTAATTCATTATTATCTTATTAATTTAATTCATTATTATCTTATTAATTTAATTTATTATTATCTTCCTAATTTAGCTTCACATTTTTGTTAGTTTATTATTATATTGCCACGATGTCTCATGCTCGTAGTGTTGTCGAGAAATATCAACAAATTATTATATCTAAAATTAACGAAAATAACGATGTTCCATAAAGCTTGCATAGCTGCAAATGAAAATTATTTTAATAAATTTGTTGAAATTGTTTCGGGAATTAATTGGGATGACTACCAAATTTCACAGAAGGTGTAATTATTTTATTAAATAATTATTTTATTTGTATATATTTAGAAACATATTTTTTGAATCCTTTTTTTTTCAATTTTATAAAGTAATTTATATTTAAAATATTATTTTTTGCATGCCTTTTTTTTTTAGATTTTTTAAAATTTTATAAAGTGTAAATATTTAGAAAAATATTTGTGTAAATATTTAGAAAATAAATAAAAAAAAAAAAAAAAACTGAAATGTGACACTGGTGACAGCGAAAAAAATGTCGAAATAAACATACCAATCGGCACGTCAGCTCAACTTCATATCAAGTAAGTCCATTTATATTTATTTCCCTTTTTTAAACTTCTAAAATGCTTATTTTTCGATCGAACTTCGGGAAATTTCCCGTGTTAGCTTGGCGCGCTTACATTGGCGACGAAAAAAAATCGCCGCGTTCGCCAATATATGGGGAAACCAAACTAGTTCCAATATTTCGATTTTGATATTAACCTAAGTAATTTATTTTGCTGTCTTTCCATAATCTTCATGTTCGTGTCCACTGTTCCACCCCAAACTGGAGCAGCATACATGATAATTAATTTAATTTTAATTTATACTTACACTTGAAATTTACAATTTAACTTAAGCATATAAGTTTAATATTTGTGCCAAGTTTCAAGAAATTTGGATAAAAAATTGAAAAATTTTTTTCGAAAGTCCACTGTTTCCTGAAGCCCATTAGAAGAAAAAGTAAAAGGGCGTGTCTAATTCAAGGCTGCTTCTAAAAACTGCAATAGCAGAAGAACGTTTGCTCCGTCTGCTTATCGTCTCTTCAATGTTTTTGATTTCGTCTGCTTTGTTTGTAAGCAATCGTGTTTATGTTGAATACAATTGAATTTATAAAGAAAATTATATATATATATATTATTAAAACTCTGGTGGGTCTGCATTTATTTATTTCTTTATTAAATTAAGACTGTAAAGTCGTTATTAGTGATGTTTTTGAGTTCTGTGTTTGGGTGTTCTGTAATTTGTCTGTGAATTTGTAATGTCTGTAAAGAATTTTTTTAATTATTGTGTGATGTATTTAATTAAAGCTGGAATTCCTGTTTTATGTCGAATTTTTTGCTTTCTAAATTGTGATGGCGTATTTGTAACCATTCTTAGTTCATAAAATAAGAAATCTAGGCAAACCCTTCAATGGAATAGCAATACATCCTGCTATTCCATTGATTAATTTTAGGTAAATTAGAGCTTCTATTCCTCCAATTTGAAAAGACAATATTTTCTACCCATCTCAAACTGAAATGTAATAATTTCAGTTACAGTCATCATTTTGATCTCCTCATTCTCATGATTTGATTTTCTCTTGAGAAAGTGTGGTTGATTTTTTTCAAATTGAAATTTCATTGTAGACACAGATAGCATTTCATCCATCAAGTAGAATAATAAAATTTAACAATGCTTCTTACAATTTAGTGCAATTGAATAAATGTTTTAACCTAGAGGTTCTCGAACATTTTTGACCCATGGACAGTATTTTACTGTCAAAATTTGTCACTATAGAAAAAACTATATAAATGCATGAAAGCTAAAAAGCATTTTTTAGAAAAATTATAACTTTTGTGTAAAGTAAAATTTTAAAAAATTAATGATTTTGATGAATTTAAAGAGATTTTATAAGTATATTTATATCAGACTCAATGTTATGAGTAACAACCACAAATCTCTACGAACACTAATTTTTAGTCTACTTCTATTTTAGAGAAAATGTTCAAAAAGGCACTGAATTTACATTCTATCAAATAAGAAAACTGGAATGCTGTCAACAACTTTAGAATCTATAATGTAGGATATAAAACTGCTATGCTTTTGAAACCAAAATTTGTGGCATCCTTGATGAAACATTAATGTAATGATTCCTATTTGTGGACATTTCAATAAGCTGCTCCTGTATTAATATTGATTCATTGGTATTTAAGATTTCAGAATGTCTACTCGCAACACCCAGTTGTGAATATCCAAATGAAGAGTATCTCTAAATCTCTCTTTTGTTTAAATCTTAAAATGAATAACTGTTAGGTGTGGATAGTTACCAATCAAATATTCATTTCTATTTTGCAATTCGAAAGATTTGGATACTGAGAACATACTTCTCCTCCCAAGTTTTGTTTTTACAGAAAATGTTTTGCAATAAATGCAGATATTACTATTTTAGTTTTGATTAAATTTAATTGGTCACCTTCAAGTTTCAAATTTGGCAAATAATTCAGCCATATAGACGATGTCACTTTTAATTTAACTAAATCGTGTTACAAATCATGGTTTTTTCTCTCGAAGAATTCTAACACTAAATCAAAGTGCGGATAAAGTCGATTTAAATATGCACTTCTAGATAATCAGCGTACTTCGTACGAAGTAGTAAGCAGCTGTAACATTCATCATTTTTCAAAGAAAGTTGAGCAAATAATTTCTCATTAAAAAGATTTCTTTTTATTTTATTAACTGTTTCAATGAAAAAATCTAGTGATTCATGGAAGTGTTCATTAAGTCTTTTTGCAACTAAGTGGTGTCGATAACTGACACAATATGCAGAAAATACATTCAGTGCTGTCTTTTTTTAAGTAGTCCCGAAAGCCTCGGTATTTTCCTATCATTACTGGAGCATCGTCAATAGCAATAGAAATGATATTATTCAAGGCCATAACTCTTACATGGAAAAATATTTTTTAATTCAGTAAATAACGTTTTAGCTTTTAAATCGTTTTGCAAAGATTTAGCAAATAACAATTATTAGCAAAATTTTTCTTTTACAAATCTTACCAAAGTTAAAAGTAAAATTAAATATTATTTATTAAAAAATTAATTTCCTAATATGGACTTTTCAAACTATGTAGAAAACTCAGATTTTTTAAGATAACTGTTTCTACCCTCTGAGCAATTCCGTTAAATTTTTGTAGTGCAGGAAATTCATTTTATAATGTCGAAAGTTGGTTTGTGCAACATGGTGCACATTACCTTATAGGTGGTAAACTACATATTACACTTATAAGTGGTAGAATGAGTTCTTCGCATACTGTACATGGCTTTCCGGACTTTGCAATCAATAATGAGAAATATTATAAAAATCACGCAGTCCATTGTCATTTCGCTTAGATGTTGTCCCTGTGAGCTGTTGAGGGATGGTGTTTTCTCTCAAATATTTGTCTCAAATATACTCTATGAAAAGTCTTTAAATATTATTTGTCATAGTAGCGAGTGGGAAAATAATCGAAAGTAAAACTTTTGAAATGTATGTTGGATTTTTATTGTTAGCTAGTGTTTACAAATCAAATTAAGGATAAAAAAATAGCTTAATGGGATAAAGAACTATCAGAAATATATTTCGTGCAACTATGTGCCTTGAAACATTTCGCACCATATCAAGAGTTATTCGTTTTGATAATAAAACCACTCTTCAAGAAAGAAGAAATTTGGAAAATTAGGAGAAATGAAAGACTTTTCTTTTCCAATGGTCGGGGTATATCGGGATGTATTGTCCCCTTATACACTAGGGGGCCAGAAACAGCGACCTCTTTGCCACCGAGGTGTTGCCCTGGGTGCATCACAGGGGGTGGGCCACCATCGCATTCTCACACATGCCATAGGGACTCGTTTATAGGGTAGGCACCATTCATACCTCATTCACACACACAAGGAAAAGACAAAATCGAGAGAGAGAGAAAGTACATTCATGCCTGAATCGGGATTCGAATCCAGGACCTCCCTACACGTAGTCAGGCACGCTGACTACTAGACAAGTTGGTCAGCGAAGGAAAGACAATAGTTAGGCTTTTGATTTGGAACTCTTCAAATGTTTTTTCATCTTTTTAATTTAGCGATTTTGTTTGTTATTGTGCGTCACTTAGATTCCAATAATTAAATGATTACTACACTAAAGTCTGTTTTGATTAAACCTTCATTTACCGGACACATAACAGTTTTGTTAGTAAAGTAATATCTCACTGAATCCTATTCTGTTTATAATTATTAATTTTAAGTTTTTGATATATAATTGTTTAATATTTTCGAAAATTGGAAGCCTTTTTTGATATCCCTTCTTTATTCGTGGTATATTAATAAAAGTTCTCATTTTTGAGCATCAGCGGATGTCATTCTTTTACACAGATTCATTAAGAAAGTCGATTTTATTCTTCATATGCTAAAAAGTAAAATGATTGAAACGAAAGTGGCAGATAATATGTACCACTTGTATTTAATACATTTATAATGCAGGAAACGTATGATTATCTTAACATCGAATGTACCAGGAGTGAGAATAAAGCCGATATTGATGATAGAATCATGAAGAATAGGAAACGGATTGTTTGTTAAATTTGAATAACAATTTCATTTAGTTGAGAAAAGAGTGTAATAACTTTTAAATTGAAATATTTTTTCATAATATCGGAATCAAATATTTCTTATAAGCTATTTTCCAGCAGTCCCATTGGATCAATTGTAACTAAAACAGTATTAAAAATACTCTATCTAGGAGTAGTTTTTTTTTTTTTTTTGCCTTGTGCCAGCTAGGCTGACAATATGGAGTGCGCTGCTCCACTTTTCCATACTGAACCATATTTGGTGTGAAGTCCGACATCTTCAGTACACACATGCAATAAGGATCCGTTTATAGGGTAGGCAACCATTCACACCTCATTCATACACAGAAAGGACAAAGACAGGATAGATAGAGAGAGAAAGTACATATATTCCCGAACCGGGATTCAAACCTAGGACTTTCCTATCCGCAGTCAGGCACTGTGACAAAAGAAGTTATTAAAAATTAAGAATCAATATGTAATAACAACGTGGATGCTTCGTGAATTTTATGAATTTGTTAATTACGTAACATTTTTAGTTGCAGTTAAAGGATGAGGTCGCTGTATAGTTGTTAATTTATTTTTCGTACATCATAAGAAATATTGCATTTTAAAGATATTTTATATACATATAATTTCATAATAAATTTTGATTAGGTCAAGGATCAAAGAAATCAATTCTTTCATATGAAGTTATTGAAATTCCTTGACCAGGAGTTGAATGCTTTAGCAAACACTAGGCTCGATGAAAAATCCCTGATTTTAAGCTATGATAGGCAAACCGACTCTTTCTTGAGAATAATTATTTGTACAATTGTGTATAATTTTTTAATTGGTAAATAATTTTTTTATAATATTTAAATACATTTCAAATTACACTGCTGCCCACCCAAATTGCAACACGAAAAAAGACAAGAGATATCACAACAAAATTAATTTTGCTAATAACATGTCAACCAATTATCAAAGGATTAAATTTATAGACTTCTGTGAAGTGAGGTTAATCAGTATCCATAGTTGCCGCCATTGCTGGAGATCACCGCTGCCACACTTCTGGACATTGTGCCACACTTTGGATGTGTTCTTGGGGTACAGCAGATGAAGCAGTTTCCACACTTTACCAAAGTTGATCTTGTGCTTGAGCAGCTTGGGATGTAATCTGGCTCAATCATTGAGCAACCATGGACCCCATGTTTTCTTCGGCGTAAGATCAGGAGAACGAGCCAGCTAGGGAAACAATTCAATCTGGTGATTGACGAAGAACCCTTTGACAATGATAAAATGTGAGGTGACGCATTATCCTGTTGAAATTTGGCTGTGGGCCAGTCCTAAAGGTAAGGAAGTACAACTGGCTGCAACACCTCGATATGCAGCGTTTGCTGTTTACAATGCCGGTGAAGCGTACTAGAGAAGTGCGAGGATGATACCCATTACCACCCCATATTATAATACCCAGTGCAGGAATAGTGTGGGGTGCATAATTTTACTGTTCAGCATCCTTTCTCTACGGTGTCTTCAGACTGGAATGTGACCATCGTGGTGTTGCAGACAAAAGTGTGACTTGTCAGTAAAGACTATTTCATTGCATTCTGAAATCCACATCCTTTTTTCTTTGCACAACTGGCAGCGGAGATGTCTGTTTGTGGTTCTGCGTCAAGGGTAGACGAAGCAATGGAGGTCTTGCGAACAGACCAATCTGCTGTAAACGGCGGCGAATGCTACGTGCAGACTTTGGATGATGCCTTACACATATATCAATATATGTATGTGTGTTTGTTACAGCCTGAATATGCTGTGCTATTGTTCGTGATGTTGTTGAGCGATCAGTCACTGCCATTTGTCTGTCATCACATGAAGTTTTGCATTAAGGTGGATGGGATTGGACGTGTCGGTCCGACGTACACCCCTGTATCAAACGATCACATTATCTAAATACATTTGTTGGGTTTCGTCCAACAGGACTACCAATTTCCCTGAAAGATGATCCACAATCTCGGTAGGCCACTATCCTTTTTCTGTAGAACTCGGATACTTAATCAAAAAAATTACCTCTGTTTTATACGAGGCACAATTGATCGTTTTTTCGAAGGGAAAAAACGGAATTGCAGAATTTGAAATCATTGAAATCTCCAAGCCATCAACAGCGCTTTGAAGTGGTGCCATAGGCTCGCGTGATGTGCATCTGCGCTGAAATTTCTAATCATTTGCATATCTTACCTCCGCAAATGCAAGTATTTACAACGTGCTATTTGCATGCTTCCTTCGGGGTGTTGCATTTATGGTGACCAGCAGTGTATAAAATTCCTATTATGAGCACAGTTTATTAAACATAAGCTTTGAAAAAATGTACAATTTTAAGTACTTTCAATATATTTTGATGGTTATCATTTTTCATTTCATTAACAAAGATGAAAGTGCAATTTAATAAGGCAGCTCTTTAATGATTCTCTAATATTATATGGTTTGTAATGAAAAAATATTGCATGAATTTAAATATTAAAATTTCTGAATTTAAGCAAATTCAATGGGACAACAATATATTTTTATCTTTAGTTTCACAAAGACATAGTTGTGGGTGAAACTGTTTTTACAAAAATCACTTATGTGGCCAGGATATATGCTGTATTAGCTCATGTGAAAATTACATTGGATAATTTTTAAAATAATGGAAGCGTTTTTTGATCTCATGATTTTTTTTAAAATTATATTTTAACTAATATTCAGTAATTGTGTACGTGTATTAGTAATAACAAAGTAAAGCATATTGCTTGCTACACATTTTATAAGGCCACCTTAAGCTCAAAAGCTGATAACTATGATTATTTATAAAGCAATTCTGATGGAAATAAGCTTTATCAGTGCTCGTAATCATGCAACATCTCATTATCTTAACTATCATTATTGTAAATGTTGTATTGTACGTGTGGATAAAATAGTATTAATGAAGATAAATTAAATTGAGATCTCCTAAATTCAAAATATATTGCCTGCACAGGTAAAATTTAGCAATTTGCACATGTTGCTTATAGATGTTTTATGGATCTCATGTAAAATCTGCTATTAAATATCCACTACATGTACATGAGAATGTTAATCGAATATAGGCAATTCGCATTTGTGCATTATCTTATAATTTGATAATGTTACATAGGATATATAATAATAAGGGATGGCCATAACACGCAAAAAATTCTGTGCTGACTATTATTGGTTATGAAAACGATTGTTAATTGAGATTACATGCTCTCAATGGAATGGCGTCTCATCACGTTATTAAGGTATGTGCATTTCAATTCCTAAAATGATAAAGAATGCAAATTAACAACATTTATTTGTTCCTTTAGACAATGATTTGCTCCGACGATGCTCTACATGGAATCTAAATTTATCACAAAGGATGATATATGAACATTTTTTAACCCAGCGCCATAGATTATCAAGCTGCTATAAACATTCTTGAGTTTCAATGGCTCAGTAGCTTCAAGCCGCTTTCTGTTAAGATTAGCAAAGTGAGGCATCATTCACCTCGGGTTTAATTGAGAGGTTGTCCACGTACTTTCCCTCACTGTTTTGCTGGAGCTTCGTGGGTAGGAGAGGTGTCCACATTAATATGTGACGTCCAAAGTCCTTCGCAGGAGTGGCGTGTATATGGAGAGGAGAATACCAGCTCAGGTATGACTTCGTCATCTGACTGTGGTTCAGAACTGAGGCCCTTTTTGACGGGCGATTACTCCAAAACTGTTAATCTAAAGATAGAGTCCTGAACTCGCTTGTACCTCTATGTATGTATGTACAAACGTGCATGACTCCGTGGAAACCAAAAAGCAAATCATAACATGTCTTAAGAACTGGAATGTGTTCATATGAATTAGAACAACATTTACTGTGCTGAGTATTCATGATACTCCAAATGGTGATAATAACTGTCAAATTGAATTTTCTGCACATTGCACACAAATCTAGTTTCTAACCAAAATTTATTTTAAAATTTTCCTCTAAGACTTGTTTGTTGTCTCGAGTATCAATCTATGACTAAGGAGAAAAGAGTACGGATGACTTCGATATGACCCTTGTGGATTTACAGATTTCACTTTTAACAGTTACGTAATCCTCATCAATATGAGAAAGAAATACAAAGTAACAGTCAGTCACAGTGCTCATACACAGCCACAGTTTTTATTTTGATACTCGTTGACATATTGTAAAATAAACTTTTGATTTTTTTCGTTGTGTAAATGTGTGGTAGTCATTTTTATAAAAAAATATATCATTGTCGATTAAACTGAGTAAAAAACATATTTGGGAATAAAATACTAAGAATTTCCTTTTAGGCTGCCTACATGATTGAAACATATGTTTTGCACAAAAGGGTCATCAGTTATGAAAACAGATACAGATAGAATTGTAGACCTTGGTCCCAGAGAAGTTGTTGTGCCACTAAGTTTTGAATATCATATATTTTTGTACGAGCAACCGAATTTCAAAACTACTTTTTGAAGTATCTTATTCCTTTCATCTGAATTATACATAAATAATCTGATTTTAATTTAACTGACTTACATATCTTCACATCTAATTTATATATAAATAAGATGCAAAGAAGAAAACAGGAGATTTTCCCAACTGGTACATAAATTATTATTTTTGTATCAGTTAGAGAATGCTAGCTCATATTTATTCTCTGAATACACACTAAAATTTTAATCATTTGCACATCCTAATATGCAACATTATTTCTCTATCATACGCCACTTTCAAAACACAATAATTTTAAAGAGTTTATGGTGTAATATAAATTGTATATTATTTATAAAAATACCACTTTACACCTTGACTTATAATTAAAAGCCTTTATATAACATTAAAAGAGTTCTTTACTTTTTATTTAATTACACAGAAAAGAGTTATTTTAGAACACAGTTATACTCTATTTTTTCTATTCTTAGTGTAAACAGTTATACTCTCGAATAAGCAGTTTATGTTTGTGCCTGTTATAAAATAAAAAAAAAAAAAAAACAACAACCAAAGGATTTGAAACAAATTTTATTGAAAATATTATTAGAGAAGCATGATATTTATTTTTCTTATTTTTCAATATATTTAAGAAGAATATAGCATCTAGAGAAACACTATAAGATTTTAACATCATTAGCTCTAGAGTGATATAATTCAAGTTGGTTCAATTTTTCAAAAATAAAACATTGAATGTATATTATATATATATATATATATATATATATATATATATATATATATATATATATATATATATATATATATATATATATATATATATATACATTCATTCTTGATGAAATGAAAAGATCAAACATATTGAGTTTATTGCAATTACAAAGCGCAGTGAAGTAAATTATTTACAAATTTAAAAAAAGTCATAAATTATGTTGCAAAGTGTGAAAAATCTTAATTTTCTGTATGTAAACATAAGCAATAATTTTTACCTAATAAATATATTAACATGCTAATAATTTAATAATCGATGAATAGATTTTATGGAGTAACACCAATGATTATCTTCTAATGTGTGCTATATTATCATGTTTTATTTTAAACATTCTTTATAATTTAAGTAATAAATTAGTTGACCGAAAATAAGAATATTTTCAAACTAAATTCCAATAAGAAACTAAGTACTGAATCTTTAATATTACATTTTTTAAATTATTAATTTGGCTTTCAAATAAATATTGTTGTATATAAAAGATTTCTCACACTTTAAGAACTTCAACATACAAGAAAAAAATGCAGATTTGTGCTGTATACAAAGAAACTTGTGAATTCACAGGTAAAGTAAGAGAAAACAATCACAACAGTGGTCCATTATGTACAAGTCGTGTAATGGACGGATACGAAAAATGAAAGTACTTGAAATGTACACATTTTCTTATCATGCGAGGAAAAAACTTTAGAAGTAATTGTTAAGTAGGAATTGCACTTGAAATGCCATTTATTCATTAGAATTTTTCTCTAGAATCCTTGAACACAATCTCTCGTGTGTTCATACTATGATAAACCGTACATCACTCATAACATATTCCATAAATATACAGATTTTTTCAACAAGCAATAATTTAGAATGATCATTTCTTTCTTTTATGTTTACACAACTAATCTAAATTTTTAAACAAGCTATAATATTTTCAGTTCAAATGTTGTAGTAGAAAAGCTTCAAATAATCTAGTCAATAAGCATGGATATTAATTTGCCAAAAACCACGTGATTCTTTGACCCGAGTTTTGAATACAAGTATGAAAAGACTATACGACAGCTTTCAGAGATTTGTTTCCTCAGTCTTTTGAGATAATAGAGCATCACACTGTTAGTTGTAGAAAATTGTTATCAATATGAATTTATGAAGTGCTTATAATGAATGTTCTATTATGCTTATGATAATCATGCATTTTTATTGGAGATGTTAATATATTTTCGTTTATTGCTTATAGTTGCTGAATCTGTTCAGGAAAGAAAAGATAAAAGGCGATATTGTTATTTAAACATGCGATTCTAATCGGAAATCTAATCGAATCGAATCGAAAGAAAATGACTTCTGGTAGTGATCACTTTGAAATTGACGTTTGTCGTAACAGAAATATTTGTGATCATGCTTAATATCTAAAAGTGTTGGATATTATTTTAAAATATAAAATTATATCAGAAAATAATTTCGCAATAATAACTATATTATATAATATTGTAACAAATTATTTCAATCAAGCAAGCCAACACCGACCGTTTCACTAAAAAAAAATTTGAAGGGATTTGAACAATATTAATTTGAATAAAGTCGTACTTGGATACAATTCAACGTTACATCTAATACAATTTGATTTTTCAATTTTCATTTAGTAAAAACTTGAAAAATCAAATTGTTTTAAATGTAACGTTTTATCAGTATACGTTGATCAATTGTATTTGTCAACAGTATACGTTGTTCTGTTTGTTCATTCAATTTGTTGGCTGGAAATCAATGCAGAAGTAATGAAATCGCTGATACATATTAATATTGACTTTTTATAGTGATGTCTGTCGACGATTGATTGCAAACAAATTAATTAATGAACCTGTACATGATAACATTTAAATACTGATATTCATATAAGTCAAAGATGTTAACAATTGCAAAATGAAATACAAGAATTAATCTGTCTGAAAATGTATATGGACGAGAATAAAAAGCGAACTTTTGTTATCAGTCAGGAATTTTTTTAAAAACTGGTAGTAGTATTAGGTAACTACTTTATCCTGCGCATTTTCTTTTAAATGAATGTGACTTGTGATCACATAACATTTCATGTGAATAAAATCTCACAGTTAAACAAAATTGGTAAGTTCCTTTACAAATCTTGCTTCTTTAAAATTAAGTAATTTTTAATTTTCAGAAAGAAATAATTTTTTTTCTATTTCTTGCATTAAGTCAATATCGCCTTGAAAAATTTGATTTAATTTTAATTGATTTCAAATTTATAATATTGATCTGAAGCTATATAAATTTTGTAGATAAGCGTTTTTTTTAATAATGAATTTATGTATAATTATAAATTTACAATGTCTCTTAATAAGCAGTTAGTATAAAGTCAATAACCATTAATGATCAAAAGAAAGAACTTTCTAAGTCCTTCACGTGGCTAGCCAAGTAACAACAAACAAAAGCTAATTATTTTGACATTTAAAATTTCACTTTTTTTCTTTAATTTTGAAAGTATCACTAATTTTCTTATGCTGCTTAAATTGATTTCCATTCACTGAGGACTTCTCATGCATATTTTACTTATTCTAACTATGTAAACTATAAGAAGAAGCTTATGCTTATACTGTTGAATAATTTTGTATAATCAAAATTTTAATATGAGTAAAAAAATTCTATCTCTACGATCATCTTTATTTCAAGCACTTGAGGTAATCTTCATAAATGAATTCAGTAGATGAAAAGATATGTCACATGCTATAAGTAATTACATTCAAAATATTATGTGAAAGTTAATAATATTGAAACTGTTTGATGCGAGGCGCGACGCGCAGCAATCTATAACGCTATCACTATAAATAACTCTATCATAAAATTATTAAAATTATCAGATTAATATAGATTATAGCTATTTAAATCCTACATTAATTACTGAAATTGATAAGGAGCTTTTAATTTCTTTTTGCATGATTAATTAGCACCGACTAAAGAGATATGCTTCGATTTCAGCTTGTCTTGAGAAAATTTACATTATCGAATTGCAGGAAGGAAAGGCTGATAATGAGTCTAAAAGGTATAATATTTTGTTCAGTGTTGTTCATACATCTAAGTAAAAGGATTTGAGAAATGTATTTAAGTAATCTCCGAATTGGAATAAATTTTTCAAAGTTCAACAATGCTGAAGCCATTCAGCATTCTACTTTCCGAAGTGAAAGAACATGGGTAGTGTTGAGCCTTATCTTAGATAAACGAATTTATCTGACTTACTAATAAAAGTTCAAAGTTATCATCGAAAAATCTTTGCTATGAATTAGAATATGTTTATGTTAATTATTCGAGTGCAACTCATGAGAGATTAATTTTAAAACTTTTTTTTTTTTTAATTTTTCAGTAAGTGTCCAAGAGTAAAATAATTTTTAATGGCTAAGCAAGCGTCATAAATGGCGAGTTATTCACTAATATTATCTAATAAATGCAGTAGTAAGAAACTCTTACATAACTTATAAGTAATTCTTTTAATGTCTTAGTAAATCGATGAACCATTTAAATATTTAGAATATCATGTTTTAGTTAGTGAGAAATAGAGATTGTATTTTTAAAATGTTATATTAGAATTTTAATAAACATTTTCTTAAGTTTATTTAATTAATTAATAAATGATTTAAAAATTTGCATTGCTATATAATCTTTTTACAGATATTTATTATTAATTGCAAAAAGATAATCTTTACCTTCAACCACGTTTATCATTATACTAATTAGTATTATATTATGAATATTAAGATAAGAATTGTGATAAAGTTGGATTAGTCTTATAAGATCGTTCACCAAAAAATGCATATTTCTGAGAAGGGTAAATTGCTCAAATTGGAATAGGAATAATTACAGATAAGTATGTTAAATTCTATTCACATTGTATGATGAAAGACGTAAAAGCTTTGGTTATGAACCCTTAAGTATTTAATATGATGACAGATCACATATGAGGTTTATGCATAGTCTTGAATTAACTGTGTGAGAATGACTCAATGAGGTATATTATGAACTTGCTAGTGAATATACACCAGTAATCAAAAAAAGGAAACTTTTAAATGAGAAATGTCAGTTACTAACATTGGACATCTCGAAAATGCACGAGTTTTGAGTCATACAAAAGACGGTTTTGCAAAACATTATGGGGTATTAATTTCGAATTATTATGTGAATCAAATGAAGTAATATACCATCCTGATGAACTATGATGATAAATAGAAATTTTACTATTATACCTTATAAGTCTTCTAAAAAGTCTTTTAGCCTAAAATGTTTTAAACACAATATTGTGTGAAATTAAATTACTATATTAGGATATTGACTAAGTTTTAAGCAATTTTATTAGTACAATATTATTAGAAAAAAATATGCATTTATTAATTCCGTATGACACCTTTACTTCCCCTGTTTTGTGGATTTTACATACAAAGGTTTTTCAATGCTGGATTGCTAATTTCATAGGATTTGTATTCTGAGCAAATTAGCTTTCCCAGAAATAAGTACGTGATGTTAAATTGTGTAAATTCCTTATTCCAATCTAAATTATAGTATTACCATTGTGTGTTGGTATTATTATCCTTTAGATTGGAATAAGCAATTCACCGTAAATACTTCATTTAAATCTTTTAGAAAGTATACTTAAATTAATATCTGATATTCTCTCATTTTCAGAATCAAATTATTTTTATACGGAAGGATTTTTGAAAAACTCTATCGATTTAGATGAAGAATTCCCATTCTTTCTAAATAATACAGAAATTAATTTAAATGCAATTTATATTAAAAATTTCTTATATTAAGAGACACCTCTCTAAGCACAAATATTTTTTTTTAACTTAGTGAAGAAAAAAAAACTTTTATTTCAGAATATGCAGAATGTTATAAATTAATGAAACCTTATATTGTATGCTTAATTTAATACTCTGAAAATGATATGCGATAGCATACAACTTTAAGGATTCCCAAAGATTTTCAAAGTCTACAATGAAAAAAAAGTTGAAAAAAAAAAAAAAGATAAAACTGAAACATGGTAATGTTCTTAAAATATAGCAGATTACATTAATCGAAGATCTTAATAATCAAGCTTACAATTTTGAATGAATTAATCTGTAGAAACATAAATCCTTTGAATAATTAATCAAGAGTTTTGATGTTTTAAAAGGAATTTTAATTTTACTTTGTATTTAGTTATATTACATTTAAGAATGTGGTATTTAATTTTTTAGTTTTATGAAAAAATTATATGTAGAACATTTTGGATGAGTTTTTCTTCACAATAGTATAAATTATAAAAGTTTTTAAAACTGATCCAAACTTTCTAGTTTTTATATATTTAGTGAATAACAAAATGTTAAAATTAGAAATTATATTGGCAACATAATGTTAGCTTTAATGGAAACAAGTTATTCGTTCAAACTAAATTGATATTGTAAGCAATATAATGAATAATTATATCTAACGAAGTAAGCTCAGTATTACAAATATATATCTAAAATTTTTCAATGGAAATTTTAAACTTGTGTTTTGCATTCAGATAATAAGTTTAATAATGTTTCCTTTTAATTATTTCTTCAATGAAGCATTTTTGAGCTTCCAATTAGCAGCTTGAAGTAATACTAAAGAATTAAAGTGTTTTTAACATAAAGAAGATTGCCTAGTCTACGATTCCAAACTTATAAAGCATTTGAATCTTCTGTTAAACACGTTTCGTCATAGCTTTCTTTTATTTTTTCCATAGGATGGTTTAACATACGCGTGCTTTGAACTTCAGTATGTGTTCCCAGCATTTGGTATACGAGTATATCAACTCGCAATAATTAATTTGATAATAGATGTACAGATCAGAAAATATTAGAAAAAGGGATTTGCCTATTCTACGACCCAAGAGTAGTATGTATATATTTTGTTTCAGATCAGTGGATCACTCCTCTCAACTTATTGGTCAGTAAAGGCTTTCTTTCAAGCAAAGCTACTTGGGTATGTGTGGACACAACAAGAACCCATTTGCAACATTGTCTTTAAATTGTGCAATGAAGAGTTGGCTTGAAGCGCGAAGTGTGGTCAATCATTGCAGAATGCATGTCGACCTGATTGTGTCCATGAAGCTTGAGACAGGTTGGTCATTATGAGGAGGCTCACCTGCTGGTGAGTTGGCCGTGTGGTTGGTGTCTCCACCCTTGCTCGGGCTCAAGGGTCTTTCAGAGGGCGAGCCGAGTTCCGCGGAAGGACCTCGGCTCTGCACCAGTCACCTCTGCAGAGGATGCCTAGTGGGCTTGTTGTCTAGTACTTTCTCTATCTCTGTAGATATGTTGGTTGTGAGCTTAGGAATGATCTAGAAAAAGAAAATTACAAATGGAATCAATTCACAAATTCAGATGTACTTTTAATTGGAAAAACATCACGTATGGAGAGTAATTGAACTGAAAACGAAATTTCTTTTAAATGTTTGTAAGAGTATTTGTTATTCTAGTTATTATTTGAAAATTGGACTTTCAAATGATTTTATTTCTATCATAACTTTATATGACAATTCATATGAAAATTTACATTATGAACATTCTTTCATAAAAAATACTTTAGTTTTAAAGTTTAACAAGTAAAGAGAGCAATAAAGAAATTCGCTAAATCAAAATATACTTTGTCTATAAAAACAAATTTCATTTACACGTTTAGTGGAATATTAAAAAAAAAAAAAAAAAGAATGTTTTTAGCAGAATTTTAGCATATATTAATGGGGATGCTACATTGTGATTTGTGAATACAAATTAAAATTTCTTAAGAAAGAGTAGGTACAGTTAATAATCATTATTACCCAAGAAAACTACTTAATGTCGTAAACAAATCAAATGTTTTACCTGCAAGGCTTGAAGTTGGTCGTATAGATGCTCAACAGAAAGAGCACCGAGAAGAACACACTGTACTTGTTCGCTTTTCAAGCACCAGGCTGTGTAAAGAGTAAAGGTTTATTATCAGCTTTGGATGCTAAAGTGATGACATGTTTGACGACTTTTAGAATTAAATTAATATTTCTTTTATACATCAACACTTTTACACGTTTTCATTTAGCTTTAACTTTTAAATGTCCCTATACATATATATATACTTCATAATATTCACAAGATTTTTGTATGATTTTCAATTATGAGCCATATTTAAGGAGTATATTGCAAACTATCGCAAATTAGACCTCATTAAAATATTTAAGCATTTTTCTACATTATTAATTACGGTCTCTAGAGAAAACGTCAACTACTCCTCTTGAATGAAAAACACACTGTTAAAATATTTTTTTTATTCTTTTCCTCGCTTTTGTATCACTCATTGCTTTAATCATTTTACCAGACAAACATTCGTTGATTCTGCTAATAAAATCATTTAAATGATAAAACAATGAAAATGAGTTTCATGATTATAGTTTAACACATATATTATATCAAATGTTTTCGAAATTATATTTCACTTCACGGTTATTTCATTATATATATATATATATATATATATATATATATATATGTGTGTGTGTGTGTGTGTGTGTGTGTGTAAATGAATTCGAAATAACTATCATACAAAGTAAAAAAGAAATTGTAATTACGTTTTAGTTTTTTTAAATATACTATTATATCTAAATATAATAAAATTTTAAGCATAAAGTACTTATTTTCGATATTTTATGTTAGTATATCAGTCATGGTATTTAAGTTCTAAAAGAAATTAATAAAATAAACGATATTGTTGTGCTACTTAAACTTTCAAAATTTTATTTGCTTACATAAAACTGAAAAGTTCTGTTATAGATCTGGCTTAGTTTTCCTTTGGAATATTGCGTACATATGAATTAGAAATTACTGCCTAATTTAAAACTGAAATCTCGAATTTTGGCTAAAGGGAACCCCAAAGCCCTTATGTATATTTTAAAATGACTGCATTTACATTCTTAGAAGATACTCATGGTCTTATTGTAAAATGATGGAATTGGTAACTTCTGTTTTGTTGTGAATCATGTTGATAATTCAAAAACAATGTGGATGTCATTTTTGATTGGATGATGTCATCCTAATTTGATCCACATGTACATTGACATTTTAAATTTACATAAATTATAGTATTTTTAATTATTTTGATCCTCGTATCATATTTTTTGGATTTTATCCCAGAACTATTATGCTCACCTATGGTAAGTTGTGTGATAGAACACCCTAGTTTATCAGCTATGTGGTTCAACTCTCTCATTTTGTACTGGTGCTTTGGACTTCCGTCTGTGTTCATGCGATCTTGTAATGCTGACAGACTCTGAAAATGTAAGGAATTGATCTTATATGGTTGGTTAATAATAATCTATTGAATTATCTTCTACTTTTAAAGCTATCTTGTATTTTTATTACGACGTTGAAGAGCAGTTATTTAAAAAAGAAAAAGAGTTAGATAGACAGAAATATTATTTCTTAACAATGCATTTATAAAGTATAAGTAAATGTTACGTACACAGTGTCTTGAATAAAATACGCATACTTACAAGTTTCATTTTGAGAAAACGGGTAAAAGAAAATGAGCACTTATGAGCAAGTTAGAAAACACCGAAACTTTGCTGATTTAATTCGTTTATCTTCATCCGATAAAAGCCAAACTGGCAGCTGAATGATTAGCGCTCTTGCCTTAGGTTCAACAGTTCGTGGGTTTAATTCCCACCTTAGGAATGGATGTTTGTAGTGATTCGGAATCTACTTTAAACCGTAGGTCCCGGTCTAATTAGCCCTCGTGGGCAAAAAATGACCGTTGAGCGACAAACAAACCAATCCACATCCGAAAAAAAATTGAGTTTGAGGAAAAGCGAATGATTTTATATATTGAAATAAAAGTCAACTATATATAATTTCTAAATCATTTTTTTTTTTTACATAATCTGCATTTTTAAAAACTTTTTCGCGTGTTATGGATCAGTACCAATTTACTTGATGTGTATTAATTAGATTCAAGATTTATTTTAATATAAATTTCACTCCTTTTTTATAAGAAATATAATAGATATTTAATTAATACAATGAAAATTTCTTAATTATTTTGAGTATTCAATTATATAGTTCAGACAATCAACTTTACAAATTTTCTTGACCTGTGGAAACCCTTATTATTAGTGCATTAGATTCTTTACTAAATGAAACTTAATTGTAACGCGGGACAAACGCATTGTATAAGAACTGACATTTCTTATTTTTTGGAAATAATTTACAGACATTCAGGGTTTTTAAGATAATATGTTTAATCATTTTAAGCATATTTGTAGCTATAATTCTAACAGAAAATATATGTATGTTTTTCCTAAGAGTTTTTTTTATACAGTTAACTTTAATTATGCTTCAAAAGAGTCACAGTTATAGTCATAAAAAATATAAAAACTCCTATTGTCATATAATGAATATAAAACCCTATAAAATCTTCAGAGATGAGGATTATTAATTTCAAAGGTATAAAAGCTGTGAAATGTAGCTGAAAAACTCCAAATAAATAAATTCAGAAATATTATAATTACCGCAATATTTAATATTTTATTAAGTTCAGTTTTTTCTTCGGAGAAAAATAATAAAAATTTCTGGAAAGGTTAGAAATTATTAAGCATTCCAATTTTCTTATTAGTAACATTTCTATTTTCCCAACCATTTAAGCCATTAAAATACGAAAATCCTGTAAATATGATATTTTTAAATTTCTTCTGTGATTTAAGAAAAAAGTGAAAGTCAATATATATATATATATATATATATAAATCAGATAAGTATTTTCCTTAATAGAAAATGATTTTCATATTAATCCTAATTTCTCCACGTAATAAGTACGTGGAGAAATTAGGATTTTCTTCACACAACTTGTTAAAGGAGTGATTACTTAATAATTTGCTTTTTATGTTATCATAGTTTTAAAAAAATGTGAAACCAAATAAATGCAAACATGTCATTCAATTTTTTCCCCGCAAAAGTATGGAATTTCAAGGTTTAAACATTTAATAAACGTTTGATATTTGAATATCTTGGGAATTTCACATTATTATATAAGTTTATAAAATGTTTGATAAAACTCTTCAACACATTTTTTGTGTGGCTTTGTTACATTAATTATTTCGAAATTTTTTACCTTCAATACTATAAAAAGAAAATAATTTTCCGATTTGTATATCCATTTGATTAATTTTGGATGAAGGATAGCTAATTATTTTTTGGTATATTATTCTTTAGATAAAATAAATTTTTATTAAAGTTTTTTCTCCTTAAAAATTTAGAACAATAACAAAGTATTGTGTTAAAGTTATTGTAAATTACTAATCATTATTGCGTATGGATAATTTTATATAAAATAAAAAATCATGACCTTTTAAGCAAATCTTACTTAAAAGGTTACTTAAATCTTACTTCTCTAATTGTAAGTATTACATCGAGAAACAATATTAATCATTAAAAATGTAAACCAAGACAAAATAGATATTTTAAACCAAAACCTGAAAATTGAATCAAATGTTTTCTTTTGGTTAAAAAGACAACAAATATATCATTCAATTTCATTCCTAATAGTATGAAATTTCATATTAATTTACAATATTATCTAAGAACATTTCACAAGCTCACCATCAGAAAAAATTGGAATAAGTGCAAGCGTTATTAAAAGAACATATTAAACCTGTGCTATGCATTTTAGAGAATACTGTATCTGTTGAAATCTTGCAGTTTATCACCACTACAAATGATACCTTTAAGTAAACCAAATTCATTGAATCTTCAACTTATTGTCCTAGGTGTCTTTAGGAATTTAATTTAGACAAAATCATAGAATCGTATTCTGAATGATCAAAGGATGTGTTAGCTTTTCCCCATTTTCCAAAGGACAATTGTACTGGTTTATCGGAAACAGAACAATTAAACATTACTCTTTTTAGTTTTCTGAGGCTGTTGAAACGAAGTCAGTCACTCGCACGTCGTACTCAAAGAAACAACTATATCTGTTCTCAAGGATGCTGGAGTGCTGAACGGTTTTCATGATTTTCTTCTGTTAATTGTATAAAATTTTTCAATGCCTTTTCTTATATATATTGTATATAGCTGCGTAATAAAAGCTTTGTATAAGATTGTCATTGACTTAAATTCACACTACATCGCAGCAGATAGTCGATAAAAAAGTAAGCGTAATTAGAAAGACCTACGTATTAATACATTAGAAGATGATAGAATGCACGTGTCGTAGGAAAATGCTGATTGTTGTGTTACACCATTGAATAATAACGATGCTACGGCTTAAGCTAAATCTAATTTCATTGCTATTGGCAATTACATTTTAAGGCTCATTAGGCATAAACTGTTATCGAAATTTTGAAGATAGTAATTGGAGATTCCAGGATTAACTCTTCTATAGTTTCCATAAGAGAAGATGAATTTTGTAATTATTAAGCCACTAATCTGGAGGTCCTTTATATTTTGAATTTTCGTCAACTCAATCTCAGTTCAAAAGAAAATGAAACTTAACGTTTGGATAAACATTTGCATTTTTTCGCTTGACACTGCACTCAGATGTCATTTTTAACAATGCATTCCTCGAACCACTTGAAAAAGTGTTTCACAGAATTGTTTGCAATAAATTGAAATCCTTTGAAGAAAACGACATTCACGAGATTTTGCTTTATCAAATACTTAAAAAATTGCCAAAAACAGTAAATGTTTCTACATGTTTGACTAATTTAAAGCGTTCCGATATCTGAGGAGTACCAGTACTTCAGTGGATATCCTTTGCCTTATTTTTGCAAATCTTTCAAGAAAAATTAGCTATATACTAAAATATTAATAAACTATATTCATAAGAGCAATAGATATGAGTGCGATAAGGAAATTTATTTTCTTTTAAATATTTGCTGGTGTTACAATTACAATTTCTGTAATATATATCTACACAGAAAGAGAGTAAAATTTATCTGAAATTAATGATGTATGGTAAATTTTATTCCTGAATCAATTTTGAATACAAAGATAATTTTAAGTAAGTTCAGTTTTTCAAAACCGATAGTAAATATTTCAATACTGATAGAGAAATGAATATGTTGTATGTATTTCCAATTTATAAATGCCAGCCATACTTGGATAAAAGCAGAGCAGAAATAATTCTTTCAGTTATAAGCAAAATTTTTTTCTCAACAAAATGATGCCAATAATTTATGATACTTTCCTAAATTATTGGCATCAAAATATAATAAATCACTTAGGAAATTCTTATACAACTAAAAATTACACTATAAAAAGCTTCAACGAAAAAATTATTGTTCTTTGGTTTATAAGAGTTGTTTGTGCATGCGCGCACGTCACGTGATATTGTTTTGAACAAGGCAGATGTAGTTTCGAAATTGATGAGAAATGTTATGTTTCTCGAGCGGGAATTAATCCCCATATCCTTTGTTACGTTTGTCTATGTCTGTAATAAATAATTAAAAAAGACACTGGTCCGTCGTATGAGTGAATAATTATTATATAATCTACACATCTCTTAACCATAAAAAACCAACAAGAGTAATGATACAGAAATATTAACAGAAGAGTTTATAGGTACAGAATATGTGATAGCAAAGATATCATTGCCAATTCCTAGATTTGTAAAATCACTGATTGTGATATAGAAGTTAACTTTTATTTCCTCTTCCTGACATGAATTCTTGAGAAAAATTATGTGTATTGATGGATATTATATTTCTCTTGAGCTTGCTTCAATGTTCAAAACACCCTAGAACATTTTTGCATGACAATTGTCTACAATTGCATTGTATATTGATGTAAAATTGAATGAATGTTATACAACAAATAATTACTTATAATTTAAAAATAAAAATTTAAGGGTATATTATTTAGCAAGGAAATGAAATTTATTAACGAAATATTTAAAAATAAAGTATAATAATAATAATAGCATACTAAAAAACTTGCTTTTATTTCTCATTTATTCTATCGTCAACAGATGGCAGCACCTCATTGTAATTAGAAAATTCTTAATTCGATAAATTTTTGAGCAAAAATATTTAGTTCCTTTTTTTGAAGGAGCTGTAAATTTGTTCAGTTTTAGAATTAATATAACATAATATAATAATATGAAGATAGTTCTCATCAAGGGAAGTTAATAACTATATTCAAAACAGTAACTAAACATTGATAAAATTAAATCAATAAATTACGTTGAAAGATACAAATATCGACAAACTTCCTTAGGAAGAAAGATATACATTTGAAAATTGATATTCTATAACGCGTCTGATCTGTCATATGTAAGCTTTTAAAATTCTTCTGTCCAAAAGTTCAAAATATTTGCTTTTTATTAACTGGCTTTCCAAGAAAATATGACGAGAAAAATATTCGTGTGTTAAGTCTAAAACGAAAAAAAAAAAAAAAAAACATTTTTTTTTTGTAAATTTATTTGAAATTATTTGTGATTAAAATATGAGCTTCATTTTTAAAATTCCATGTGCTGCACAGATAGAAATTTCTAATGAAATGTTAAAAAGTTTTTTCGGATTTATTAACTTATTTTAAGAAACAGTCATATTATGAAACATTTTTCATGAAAGAAATATCTTTAGGTTCGTTAAGCACTTTAAACTTTATTGGATTAATTTAATTTTGAGATCCAGAAATTTTAAAAACGTTGAACTTTAAAATTAGGAGCTTCAAAATTTTGTACCTTTGGAATAAAGAGATTTATTTAAAAAAAGAAAACTTCATATTTATTTTCAAATTTTTATTACTTCAGTTGAGGTATTCATCTTTTGTATTTTTATGCATGTAATATAAACAAACGTAAAAAAAAAAAAAAAAAAGAAAAACATTACATAAGTAAGAAAGTTATTTGTCATACTTAAGGTTTTAATTTTTAATTATTGAATTTAATTTGAAATAGTTAAATTTAGCATACAGAATAATTTCAAACAGGCTTGGTTTTTAATTAGCACTTTAAATTTTTTTTCGTATATATTACACAATTTAAGTTCACTTACTTTCAAAGATCCCCTCGACAAAAGTTGGACTCCTTCGTCAAATTTGCCGGTCAAGAGTCCGAAGGCTTGAGGAGACCACGTGATTGTTCCCGTTCCTGTATGTAGAAACATGATTTCAGAATGTTAGGTGGATTAAATTATTTCCTGTTTGTAGTTGAAAGCATACACAATATCAGATATGATTTGATTGCAGTAAACATTGATAATGCTTAATCTGGTTATGATATATAAACTGAAAAAAACTTTAATTTGTAAAATATTTTTGAAAAATTAAGAAAAATGTATTTATAGGTGAAATAAGAATTGGACCGATGCAATTTAAAGCACCATATATTGAAAAAATATATTTTAATTTAAATCAAAAGATGGGAAGTTTAGGATAGAGAGGCGTAAAAACTGATCGCTTAATTCAGATGCAGTTTAAGCTCTGGGGATGAGTAACTTCATGTTTGAAGACTTCGAAAAAAAAAAAATGTTTCAACATTTCTTTTCACAGAATTATAGTAAATTCATCAAATAAAGTTCTGTAATTCATTCCATTCCTTTTGTCCAAAAGTAAATTTACTCCATTTCTTTTGCCGTATGATCTCTATCAGAGTTGATAAAGCAATATTAAGAGCTTATTGATGGTATATAGATACCTTATACCGCTTAAGTTGTATGGTGATGAGAATATTATTTTAGGTATCAACCTCGCATTTGAACGTAACTCAGGACAACGAATTGATGGTTGACAATGGGATTTAAGATCTTGACCTATTGACCAGATTATGTAGTTTGGACCATTTACCTTACATTTATGGATGCAAGCCACTTGTGCTGTACACCTTAGTTCGTTTGTACTCTGGGGATTCATCAACTTGTTGAAAAATAACGCCTTACAAATGTAAGAAATTTTTCAACAAGTTGATGAACATTCCAAGTCCATGCTCAGGCAGCTGCTGAAATTTATCATGAATTTTAAATTTTACTCTTGTTGTAGCATTTAAGACAATACTATCTTGTAAGATTCCGTTAAATGCAGAGGTATTCTTATCATGAGGCTTTAAAATTGAATAAAACATTCATTTAAGACATTTTGGTCAGGAATGGTTAAATATTTCACAAGAAACTTTGTCGTGACTATATAAAATATTCTATTCTGTATTTTTTTGGGAGATAGCTTTTTTTAATGAAACATTAAGTTCAACATTTGGCTTGGATAATTTCAGCAATCCTTTTAATTATAAATTAAATTTTTCTTTCCTCATTCTTTGTTACAGCTACAATTTGCAATGAGTGCTTAGCAATCTCATTCATTATTAACTAATTACAACTATCTCCTATCAGCTCCCTCGCCAGTTTTAGCGTTGAAATCACTCATTATTGCATCGAATTACTTTAGGTTGTCTTTTCCGAGATAATTTCACACACAGATATTGCTGAAAAATTATCTTTGTAATGGGGTTAGTTTAATAATATATTGATATATATAAAATCTGAAATTAACATGCCTCAATAATTATTTAATAGATTGGGGTTTTTGAATATGTTATAAATTTCTGAGTTACATAGCGATTTCCCTCCATATGCCATAATTTTGAATTGGTTCAAAGATTAGTCTCAATACCATCATTTCAACAACGACTAGCTTATTTCCAATTTCGTTTATTAAAACCATGCCTTTGTAGCCATATTGTAGGATTGGATGGAGCAATATATCATAAATTTTTATTTTTAATTGAAATTAGATGATACTTTAATTGATTAATAAGCACGTAAATACATTAGTTTTGTTATATCTATATTATACCTATCAAAATACAGTTATACATATTAAACATCTGTTTTTAAAGGAAAGCACTTAGAACATTTATATTTTTATTTATCTTAGGAAGAAGTTTTTAAAATCTTCCTATTAAACATCAGAAATGTAATAGGTAGTCTTGAATTTCATTCTTAAAATTGCATTTTGTGTCTCACTTTATTTTAAGTCGTTGCAGATAAACTTTCCTTGGTTTTTTAAATGATTATTTTTGAGATGTATTATGCTTTAAAAATACGTTGAAAAGCATGTACTACACCGAATTCCTTTCCATTCTGGCAATTTCATCCAAGTGATGTTTCAATTATAAATTATACTCAATCCAGTAAAACTGTTTTGAATTATTTGAAAGAAGAAATAAATTTAATCTTATGAATTTGTATATTTATTGATCATTAAACGAGATAAAACTTGTAATGCTATTTACTAATCATTAAAAGTGCTATCCATTTTTAAAAATCGATTAAAAAATACAAAATCATTTAAAACGTATAAAAAAACTATGCTTTCTTATTCATTTTTATACGTATACAACTATCTTATTATAAATTTAATTTCTCTTTTCTACACTTGAATAAAAAATACAAAAAATCTGAGTGAATAGTGAAATATATAATTTAAAAAAAATTAGCTGTATTTAAAAATACTAGTATTTTACATAATTTGATAATGTATAAAAGCTACACACACATATGAAAATATGTGAAATACACTTACATTCTTTTGGAAAAAAAAATCATAGGTATATAAGAGCTTAATAAAATTTACTTAAATAGTAAGTTTGATTTTAGAGTTAAATTTATTACAATTTTCAAGAATTAAAGCATTTTAAAAATGTATGTTACTATTCTAAATAAAAATTCTAAGTATGAATCAGATTATTTAAATTTACATTAATTATTTGTAGAGTTCGTATTTCAAGAAAATTTTAAGCAATGAATAATTCAATACCCTTTTCAGGCATTTCAAAATATGTTAACTTTGGGATAGCTTGGTCCTTTCCTCATTATACTAATCAACACGAATGCATTGTTTTCCTCCTATTCACATGATAAAGTAATCTTATTTTTAGTTTTCTGATTGATTAGTTTTCTGACGAACTAATTTTGCTAATTGAGGAATCCATTTTTAAAAAAAAGATTTCATTTATCCTGTGGCGTCAGAATTCCAATTAAGATACTAAGACCTATTGGACTAATTGGTTGAGTCTGAGGTACTGCCAATGTTTGTTGTCAGCTACTATAATTACGCGCAAGGCAGCATATTTTACAACCGATGTATTTATTTCACTATCAAATAAGGTCTTTGATTTCAGTTTCGATAATTTGATTAAAATACTTACATGCTTAATTCCTCCCCTTGATTGGGAAGTAGTTAATCTTTTCTCTCTTGAGTCTCTGGCCCGAATATGGGTTCAAGGAAACTAGATTTCGTAGTAAATATTTTACAGAAAATGTTAAGAGAATGCTGTTCTTCTAACTGACAGAAAATAAATTTAGATTTGATTTAACTTTTGCCAATTTGCGAAACAACTGTACATTTGATTTAAGTTTTACGTAAAAATTGTGCAGTATTACGTTGAAAATGTCTGAAAAATCATTCATGTAATCAGTTACATAATTTTTATGTGTGTAAAACTTTTAAGTTAATATAAAATTAGTTACCTAGAAAGGGCAAAATAGGTATCTGTAAACAGAAAAATTGATTAAAAAATGAAAAGGAATATTTTATTATGAAAAAAAAAGAAACATCCACTTCTGAATTTGCGTTTTTAGGTGAATCTAAAATCAAAATATAATAAATAACTCCTTTCATGTATATATATATATATATATATATATATATATATATATATATATATATATATATATATATATATATATATAATAAACATCATAAGAATTCTTTTACTTGACATATTATATATAACAGTTGTGTCATTATAAAAATGTACATGTGATATAAAAGTCAATAGCATGTTTTTATATGTGTGATACGTGACCAGCATTGTACATGTCGAAATAAAGTTACTGAAAAATTAAAGAAGAATAAATGAGCTTTGTTTAGAAATGAAAATTATTCAAACTATACAATGAGTTAATAGATGTGATTTCTTTAACTGATTTCCACTTTAAAATATTTTAAATTACCGTCATTAAATTATATATTCTTAAACACATTAGATATTAGTAAGTAATAAAATATATAAATTTTGTCAAAAATATATCAGTTTTATAAACATAAAAAATTGGCAGGTTTCAAAAATTACGTTAGTATATCTAGTGTATAGTATCAGCTTATACTTTTTCTAATTTATACTTTTTGACTTAAAAAATCAATCTCATACAAAAATTTACATAACTTGACAATTTTTTTCAATGGAAATTATGAATCCATAATTAATAGAGATGACTGGGTACATTATTCGCGATATTTCTATAAGCTTTATTTTTATTTCAAACATGTAATGACTTTACATATTTGAAATGAAAAAGAATAATATTCTTTTTCATTTCAAACATGTAAAGTCATTACTTTATTATTTAGCAGAATATATATAAATTTTTAATAAAAATTATTATTAATGATTCTTCAACCCTTAATACAGTTTTGTATTTAATACCTCTAGAACATTTATCTACCTCATGAAATCAGTATATATATATATATATATATATATATATATATATATATATATATATATATATATATATATATATATATATAATATATATATATATATATATATATATATATATATATATATATATATATATATATATATATATATATATATATATATATATATATATATATATATATATATAATATATATTATATATATATATACAATATATATATATATATATATATATATATATATATATATATATATATATATATATATATATATATATATATATATATATATATATATATATAATTGATAAATTTTCAAAAAAATTTGGCTGGATAGATCCTGAGAAATCAGTACCCAGAACAACCACCTCTGGCAGTAATAACAGCAGTTATACGCCTGGGCATTGAGTCAAACAGAGATTGGATTGCATGTACAGGTACAGATGCCCATACAGCTTCAACACGATGCCACAGTTCATCAACCGTAGTGATTGGCGTTTGGTGACGAGCCAGTCGCTCGGCAACCATTGACCAGATGTTTTCTATTGGTGAAAGATCTGGAGAACGTGCTGGCCAGGACAACAGCCGAACATGTTCCGTATCAAGGAAGGTTCGTATAATACCTGCAACATTCGGTCGGACATTATCCTGCTGAAACGTAGGGTTTCATAGGGCTCGAATAAAGGGTAAAACCACGGGTTGTAACATACCAGAAATGTAACGTGCACTGTTCAAAGCACCGTCAATGCGAACAAGAGGTGACCGAGACGTGTATCCAATGGCACCCCATACCAACACGCCAGGTGATGGGCCAGTATGACGATGGCGAATGCATGCTGCCAGTGTGCGTTCACCACGATGCCGCCAAACACGGATGCGACCATCATGATGCTGTACACAGAACCTGGATTCATCTGAAAAGATGACGTCTCGCCATTCATGCGCCCAGGTTCGTCGTTGATCACACCATTGAAGGCGCTCTTGTCTATGACGCAGCGTCAAGGGAAGCCGCAGCCATGGTCTCAGAGCTGAGAGTCCATGCTGCTGCAAACGTCGTCGAACTGTACGTGAAGACACTTGTTGTCTTCCAAACGATCCCGTTTCTTGACTCACGGCTCGTGACGTGGTTACACGATCCATTACGGCCATGCGGATAATATGCTTGTCTTCTCGGGCTGCTAGTGATAGGTGGCCGTTGAGATCCTGCATGGCATTCCGTATTACCGCCCTGAACCAATCGATTCCATATTCTGCTAACAATCATTGGATCTCGACCGACGCGAGCAGCAATACTGCGATAAGATAAACCGCAATCCCGGTACGCTACAATTCGATCTATATCAAAGTCAGAAACGTGCTGGTACGCATTTCTCCTTCTTACACGAGGCATCATAACAACTTTTCACCAGGCAACAACGTTCAAATGCAATTTGTGTATGAGGAACCGGCTGAACAATTTCCTCATTTAAACACAATGTAGGTGTCGCTACTGGCGCCTGGTTTGTCTGAATGCGCTGAAAAGCTAATCATTTGCATATCACAGGACCTTCTTCCTTTCGTATAAATTTAACGTCTGTGGCATGTCGCCTTCTTGGTGTAGCAATTTTAATGACCAGTAGTGTATATGTATATATATATATATATATATATATATATATATATATATACATATAATGCAAGAAAGTTAAAAAAAAAAGATCTGAGTTAAAAATGATAGTGTGGCATTTAATTATGAAATTTTTGAAGCAAAATATTTTAAATAAATAAATAAACTAGAATTAATTAATTCACTATTATGCTTTAGGTAAATCATTTTTCTGATAAAATTTCTTAAATTTAATTGCAAATATAATAGTAGTGAAATATATTATTCACAATCAAATTCTATTTCTTGCATATAAAAAAGCGAATTAAAATTATGAAACAAGTATGTATACAAATATTATACATTGAAAATGCATTTAAAATTTAAAAATCGTATACAAAATAGAATTTAAATTAATTAGGTAAAAAAAAACTAATCAAAGAACATTTTAGTGAATGTTTAAGGTTTTTATTTTTTTTCATAATCTTTTTTTATTTTTATTTTAGAGCGATGAAACATAAATGATAGTATATTTATCAGTCAGTTATACATATCATGCATTGCATTTAATATATTTTGCTAAAAAGAATAGGTTTTAAGTATGATTTGTATGATGTTTCCTAACACCTCTTTTATAATAAGTTAAGATAATATTCATAATAAAATGTAATATCATAAAAAAATCTGATCTATTATTTATACAGCTTAATAACTGATAAATATTATTTCCCTTACAATTTTTTTTAAATTTGTAGCTAAATATGATAAACGGTAAATACTAAAGAACTCGGATGATATACGTAATAATAATAATAATATTTAATAATTTTATACTATAAAGCTACAGAGTATGATATAATGGTCTTAAAATATTCATAATAGAAATCACTAAAATTATTGGATCCAAAGGAAACAATTTACGATAAACTCACATAGAGAATTTACTTTTTAGATTATTTAAAAAATTTTTGTTATAATTATCTTCTTCATAATTAATTCAGATGCATATCATAATAAGCTAATATTACATTATTGTTAACAATTGTACTATTGTTACAGTATACTTTATATTTCCTCATCTCATGGGTATTTCTAACTCATAGTAAAAAATTAATTTTAAATTTATCATATAACACAACTATTGTTGAATTGTCAATGGAGTTGTTTTGATATTCACTCCCTAAGTGGTATTCTTGGAATCTTATTCAAGACCTGAAGACACTGCAAATAATTTTTCTCAAAATCAGTCTTTTTGAAACATAGATATTCCTTGAAAAAGTTATATATTAAGTCCATACTGATTCTAACAGAAGCTCCGGAGCATTTCAGAATTTAATTAAAGGATCTAATTAAGAGAAAGGCTTTATTACACATTTAATCTTTTTCAAATTCACTCATTCGATAATTTTTCTACTTTTTCACGCAAAACTTAATATTTTGTCATTATTCGCTTGTTTTTTTTCCTTTGAAAGGGATTTTGTATCACGTGAAACAAATGGGGCCTCAGAAGTCACGTACTGGGAATTGTCGTCTGAGGGGAAATAACTATTACAACAGATTGACTCTTTCGAAGACAAGCTGTATCGAATCCGACTTTATCATCCTGAATAATTGGTCGCGAAACGTGAGAATGATATTTTATCTGGTAAAGGATGATACATTAAATATGAAACTCATGATTTTAATCGTTAAATCATGTTGTTTAGTGTGAAAAATTCTTCTAATCTCATTTTGCTTTTAATCCTAATTTATGATTCTTCATTTTTTAAATAAAATATCACATAAGGCCAAAGTTTTTAGTCAAGAAATCAGTAGATAAAATTTTTTGTAAATTTACTTTATAAAAAATAATAAGAAAATAATAAAATTCTTTACATATTTATAAATTAGGATTATTAAATTTTATAAATAGTTATGAATATAATATAATTTTTTAAATTTTAATTTGCAGTTACAGAAAACTTGTAATACATAATTAATTTATAAATTTACTTCGAAATATGATTTCCTTGTCTTGTACTTTAATTGCATTTTTTCACTTAATAATTGATAAATTCGTATTAATTTCACTTAATAAACTTTTAATTATATATATATATATATATATATATATATATATATATATATATATATATATATATATATATTAATTTTTCTTCATGAGATTATTTTTCTTTCTTTATTTTTATGAGATTTATTATTATTTCTTTTTTTTATTACTACATATATATTGTATATAGTAATAAATAGAAAAATGCATGAAAAGTATTCGAAAAATGTGAAGCTTAGGAAAACTATTCTTAAGAAAGACTTCAAATTTATTTTTTAAGTTTTAAAGCTTTTATGTATTTTTGAAAGCATATCAAGCCAATCAAATGCTTAAACGCATTATGTTACAAAATATAGAATTAAAAAAAAAAGAATTTCCCACTTTCCTAAAACTATTCAGAAAGAAAAAAATTTAATAAAATCCGTATGACTTTACTAAATTCGTATCACTTTACAGACTCAAAATATAGGATTTTTTAAAAATATATCGAAAAATTATCAAAAAATTGGATACTGGATTTTCCAATTTAAAATCCCTCACCTATTTTGTGGAAAAGCTCGGGTAAATGGATTTCTACTTTTTCTCTCTGGAACATATGATATTCGGTCTGTTCAGCGGACGGTGGAATCAAGTGACACTGTCTGGCTACCGTGTACGCTTCCTGAAAATAATATGCATTTACATATTTTTTATTTTAAAAGTAATATATATATATATATATATATATATATATATATATATATATATATATATATATATATATATATATATATACATGCATATACATTTGCAAATTCATATTCTGTAGGACAACAAATGATATATGTTAATAAATAACATGATCATTACTCAAGTTCCCTCTCTTGTTTTATAACGAGAGTATTATAAGTTGAGTGGTTTGCATCCTAACACAATTCTGGATTTTATTCATCTACAACTTGGGAATGTATTGGAAATGGATTTCTTATTCAGTATCTGAGAAAATATGTTTTAATTTAACGTATGGATAGTGAACCCGCTTACACCTACTACATGTTTTTGTATTGCTGTTTTTTGCAAAATTTTCTAATTATCCACTCATCCACAGTAGTGAATGCGACTGTCTCTAAAATAATTCATTTTATGCATTTTGTTTAAGTTGAACTACACAAAATTATCTCCAAAAGAAATACACGACCGTGTTTGGCTTCACACTTCAATACACATATTAGAAGGAAACAGTAATAGTGATTTATAAACTTTGATATGCTGCTTATTGTTAAACTGCCTTGAAATAGTCACGCCCTTTTACTCTCATTTTCTCCTGGTTCTGGAAGCTCACAAAAAACAAAAACAGTGAAAATAAAAATGATTTTAAGCTGAAACTGCTCAATCTCTTATATATATATATATATATATATATATATATATATATATATATATATATATATATATATATATATATATATAGTAAATACTCAGAGAAAAATAGTTACAAAAGTAAATTATCATAAAGCATTTATTATTATTTTATATTTCATATTATTATTTTTTCTCTTCACTTTTTCTTATCTTCTTTTCCCTGTTTAAAATCAGGATAAAAAAAATAACAGTTGCACCAAGAGATTGTTTCACTTAATAGCATAAAAATCAGTCCTGGTGGTACGAATTCATCTCCTAGTACTACAAAAACAAATATATCTTCTTCCCAGCTTGCTAAGCTAGTGTACACTATGTAATTAGGAGTTTTAACTGGTGAGACAGAGGGACAAAGATGATTAACCATGCAGTGAACGTTTTTCTTGAACGAAGTGATTGCATAATTAAGATAGTAGAATATAGCGGAGAAGCGTCCTGATTGGATATAAAATGCAATAAAGAACCACTGGTAAATCATTTAATATTTAAAAAAAAAAAAAAAAAAAAAAAAACAATACGCAGTTGATTTTTGATTGAAAAATAATAGTTTATATAAGTATTAACAAATAATTTATTTATGAACATTTCATTAACAACTGTTTATTAATTCTTTTACAATTACAAAACTAAGATATGGACATGACAATATGGATTCCAAAGAAAACTATGTTGTAAATGAATATGTGGTTTTTAATACTTACTCATGATTCTATCTTGAAAATATAAAGTAATAAAGATTTCAACCAATTATATTATATTTCATATTTTATAGTAAAGTTAATGAGTGAATACCAGCGTAATTCTTGTACCTAACTCAGAATTGAACTCTAACTAATTAAACAGCTGGGTGAGAGTCTAGGTAATTTAAAAAAAGGGACGAAACAGACCACACAATATTTGATCTGCCATTGGTATTTCTCAGAAATATAACTTTTCTTGGAAGACCTTGTGACCATGAACTGTTTGACGTGTGGTTCAGCATCTTTTAATGAACAAGATGGATCATCGGTAAAGACAGATTATCATCAAGCTCACTATTTTCCAACAATTAGGACCCCTTAACCAACCCAAGCAATTGCTGCAGCCTCCCAGCAATTGTAAGACTTATATATTTATTTATTTATAGAAGGGCAACAAAAAATTGTTAAAAATACGAGTAGCTTTCGAATTTTGAGAAGAATTTTGTTCTTTCCTCTTAAAAAATAATGACAGAACACTAAAAATTTAGTGGCACTATGGGACAAAAGAGCAAACTTTTTAATTGCAATAACAAAGTTATTCTATTTATCATCAATCTACTGATATTTATTCAAAATAATACTTTAGTGCACATTTTATTGATTTAGAGCATAGCTATATTGTTTATCATCTCAGAGTGAAGCATCTTTAAATCGTACTTCTGGAGTTAAAATATAATTCAAGAAGAGAAAAGTAACTGTTTAGTACATTTCTTTTACAAAAGAAAATGAATGTAACGCATCGATAAACTAAACGTTAAATTAAAATTTTTATATTGGGGGCTTTTATAAAATTTATTTTTCAAAATTCTGATATTTTCTCTTCCAAAAGAAGTTTTTATATAAGGTTGTTGTATTAATAATCTACGAAAAATGTGTTTTCGTGACATAGGGTGGAAAGGTCTAATGGTGAATCTGTGTAATATTTATTATCTTAAGATAGATATATGCAGCTAGAAATTGCTCATTGAAGCTGGAAATTAGGACATTGGTTTCGCACCTTCTCAACTATACATTGTTGTTTTCAAAAAGGGAAAACCATGAGCGTGATGAAGCTTCATTGTATAAAAATACTTTTTGGTTCATTTTTAATCCTGTATACTGCTGGCTACCTAAACTACAACATCAAGGAAGACAAGAGATATCACAACAAAATTTATCTTGTAGATAACATGTTGACTAAGTATCAAATGCTTAAATTTATAGAATTCTGTGAAGTGTGGTTCCTGCCAAAAACGTAGCCAGAGTAACTGCCATTGTTGGAGATCATTGTTGATACACGCCTTAGCATTGATTCAAAGAGATTTTGGATGTAATCTTGAGGTACAGAAGACCAAACAGCTTCCACACGTTTCCAAAGTTGATATGATGTGGCAGCTGGGAATTGTTGAACAACCATGGACCACATGTTTTCTATAGGTGAAAGATCCGCAGAGCGAGTCGGCCAGGGAAGCAATTCAGTCTGACGATTGATGAAGAACTCTTGGACAATGCGTGTCACGTGTGGTCACGCATTATCTTGTTGAAATGTGGCTATGGGCAAGCCCTGAAGATAAGAATGTACAACTGACTACAACACCTCAAAGATGTAGCGCTGGCTGTTTAATGTATCGGCAATGCATACTATAGGAGTGTAAGAGAGATATCCAATACCGCTCCATACCATAGTTTCATTTGTAAAAGCAGCGTGATAGTGCATAAGCAGTGTGATAACGCAACTGTTCAGAATTCTCTCCACATGGTGTCTTCAGACTAGAAAGCGACCATCGTGGTGTTGCAGACAGAATTCTGACTCGTCACTAAAGACAATTTCATTCCATTTTGTCATCCATATCCTACTTTCATCGCACCATTGGTGGTGGAGACGTCTATAATTCTGCTTCAAGGATAGACGAAGCAATGGACGTTTTGTGGACAGACCACTCTGCTATTAACGGCATCGAATGGTACGCGCGGACACTGGAGGATGCATTAAAGACTGAATGTGGTGTGCTATGGTTCATTGATGTTGCTGAGCGATCCGTTACTTCCATTTGCTTTTCATCACTTGAAGTAGTGCACTATGGTGAATGGGATCGAACATGTAGGTTTATCGTACCCTCCTGCATCCAACGATCACATATCTGCATTACAATTCTTCGGTTTCGTCCAACACGACTATCGATTTCCGTGAAAGATAATCCTCAATCTCGGTAAATTACGATACTTCCTCAATCGAATTCGGATACTTCATCAAAAAGTGATCGCTGTTTTCTAAGAGGCATAACTGATCATTAAAAAAAAAAAAAAAAAAAAAAAAAACATAGTTTTGTTGAACTTGAAATCGTCGAAACCTCCAAGCCTTTAATAGCGCTTTGCAATGACACTACAGGCACCCGCGTGGTGTGTGTCTACGCTGAAATTCTAATCATTTGCAGATCTCACCTCCGCTAATGGTTATAAATTTCATGTTAAAAGCAAGCTTTCTTCCGAGTGTTGCATTTTATGTGGTCAGTAGTGTAATGAAATCTATTCTTGTTTTCAGATAACAATTTTTTTTATTATATATAAATCCAATTTTATGATGTATAATTCTAATTTTATAAGGTATAAGTTTAAACTGTCTTGCATTGCATCTTATATCAGTTGATAAAACATTTTTTAATCTAGAGTCCGTGTACAAAGCTCTCAATATTACAAGTTATTTAGAATTTTTTTTCTGATATAGTACAATCAATCCATTAGAAATATGTTTAAATTACATAGTTATTTTCAAAGGTATATTTTAATAATTGCTGTGAACTTAAAATTAACAATAAAATAGTTAGCCTACGTAGAATATATAAGTAACATAAATTTTAAACTTTCAACAGTTAAGATAATTACTGACCAGAAGATATAGTAGAAATAATTGTTATGTTATATGAAAGTGTTCTATATTTTTCCTAATTTGTTTTCCTGTATGAATCAAATTGTTGATTTGATTTGCATTTAAAAACTATATCATACTCTTTCTTAAATAATTACTTTTTCGTATCTAAAGGAAGAATTACACGATTTGTAATCTCTGCTGCGTGGCACTTCAAATTCAATGACATTACAAATTCTTTGGTAACACCAGTGCTTTTATATTGCATGTTGCTTATTTATCTTAATGTTTCTGTACACTGCCCATTTAAAGCAAGTAATTTTAGGACGAGGAGGAGTTACAGGATAGAGAAAAACACGCTTTAGTTTCGAATACCATCATTAACTGAGCTACCATTTATCTTCAGGTTCCTTTATTATTTTTTCGCTGTAAGAAAACAGACGAGAAGAAATATTGTAACTATTTCTTACAATGGAAAGAAATAATGACACAAACAGCTTCTTTATTTCTCATTATAAGCGTTGAAATGGGGACAAAACTTAACTGCCTTGAACTAAAAACAATTAAAATTACTCTAAAAAAATCATAAATAATGAGAGTAGTGATTAAAACAGTAGCAGTTTTGTATTTTATCTTATGTTTTTTTTTCAGATTTTCATTGAACATAATGGAATTAAGACTATATTTAATATTATTATGTGTCAGAAACATATTACTTTAAGGAATAGCAAAATGAAACATCATCAAGAATAAATAATTTATTTTGTCGATCACTTCGTTTAGGAAAAAAGGCTAAGTCACAAGATAACTATATAATATTACATTGGGAATATATATATATATATATATATATATATATATATATATATATATATATATATATATATATATATATATATATATATATATATATATAAAGAAATATGATTAACTATAGAAATCAATATATTTAAGCAAGTTATTAAACGATTTTATTTTCAGGCTAGTTGATTAAAACCATTGCTGTAAATACTTAATGATTTCCCTGCATTATATAAAGTTTTCAAGTAGCTTACAATGTAGGCAGTTTTTTACAAAATATTTTTTAAATTATAGATAATGCATCATTTTCTCCATAAAAATAATTCGAGTAATAATTTTGGGTACTTACTTTTTTTATTGAAGCAACAGCATGAAAAAATTATAAAATTTTTATTTATTTTGCAAATGCCAAACGTAAGCTCTTAAGCCATTAGTTCACGGGTTTTCCAGTATTCTTGACAATGTTCTCAAATTGAGAAAATAAGGTACAACCATTTAGATGTTTAAAAATCATTGATTGATTAGAGTCACTTAAAAAATATAGTTTGGAGAATCCACCATTCCAATTCTATAGAGATGGTGCTGTAAGCACAGTCAGGCTCATTCAGTCCTTGAACTAGACCCACTGAAGTCTTTCTTGGCAAGCTGGGAGCGTTTCTGTGCTTCTACAAAGTCTTCCACCTCTTATTCATTACCCGTTGAATCATGGTTTGTTTAAAAGCTTTTCAAAGGGTCCGGTTAATTAAAATAATTAATTTTTTAAATTTAACACTTCAATGTATTTATTCTAGTTCATGTTTTGTAAGGAATTCTAATAATGCAGTTTCCATGAAAATCTGATTTCATTGCCTTGTTTATCGAGAAGGAATAAACAAGAGAAAGTACATGGCTAGTGTAGAAATTTTGTTGTTAGAGATTAAAAAAGCAAATTCTAATATGATATAATTTTCAGCAGTACACAATTGTCAGTAGTAATTAGTTTTTACTCAATTAAAATTATCAATATAAAGCTAAATTTTGCAATAACAGTATTAATATTACTATGGAATATTAACACCATTACAGATAATTATAAATTTTGATGTAACATAAAATTTGCAAAAATGCATTTATTTTGATCTGTAGCGAAAATGCAATACTGTCAATATAAACTTATTTTAGAAAGTTACGGGAAAAGAATCCAAAAATAGATATAACTTGTGTTCAAGTAGATTTTTATACAATTTGGTGATTGGTTGGTTATATTTAATGGTGCAAGGTCCAATAAAAGGAAAGGCTGGGCCATTATAGAATTTGAGTAGGTATTAAATTAGTAGTGTAGAACAAGATTAAATTATTTATTACAATTTCTCGTGAATTGGAAGAAAAATAAAATATGTTTAAGAGCAAATCCACGTATTCCCCTCTGATACTGTGATGAGCCCTTAACAGCTAACTCGTATCAAAATAACTTTAAGGTACTATTTTAACCAAAAAAGTAAATATTACCACAGAAGAATAAAAACAGGGGAAAACTAAGAAAAAGTGATTAAGCTGCAAGATGATTTATTTTAACTATCCGATTAAATAAGAGATCTGTGAATTATATTTATCAGGGAAAAGAGTTTGACAATAATTTCCAATTACTTATTTCTCCTCCAGATGATTAAGATAAATGTATCCATAACTAACACTTACATTTGTAATTTCGGAGGACGAAGTTATAAAGCTTAAACTTTCAATTAAATCCAGTCCTTTCCTTACTTCAGAGACTGAAATTTTGTGATAGATGCCTACAGCTTGAAGATATCTTCATACGCTGCAAAAACTGGTTTTTCATACTTCAGGCAAGTCGCTTATATCATATCATAGAAGAGAATGTCTTAAGAAAGTATATTCAAATGTTCACTGTATAGTTAGTTAATCAATAGAGAATATTTTTCTTAAGAATGATTCTACATTTATTTCTAAAACTATAGCAGGCATTTGATTTGTGTTGTTGTTGTAACTTACCCCTCTTGGTTGACAGCAATATCAAACCAGGTCCATGAGCCCGAAAGCCCTCAAACAATAGAGCACAATATCAGGGCTCGAAAATAACTGGTATTTGCTGAAGCCAATACAAGCCAAAATTGAGTGAAAAGGAGTATCTTGAGCCGCACTGGGTTTTGGACACAGGGGATAAACTTTGTGGCCCGTCACATGACGTTGCACACGAGTGTGTCCACTTTGAAACCTCGAAAGAGTTGTTTGATCACGCCTGCTACCAGCCTCAATCAAAATAGCACCAGAGCGATTTTCCAGGCTATGAAACATTTATCATTTACGAGAAAGAGATTCCCTCAGAATGTGTACTTGAGGCAATATCTTATAACATCGACTTACAGTTTCTGAAGTTTTTTTTTATTATGAAACTATCTATAACGATAATATTCACACACGAGACTTTATGGTGGTGCAGTATGGTAAGAAATCCTGTTATCAAACAACAACACAAGTCTGCGCAAGTTTCCCCTCGATTATATTTAACAGCCAACCATTCAACACATGGAGTGACACATTAGTCCAGGAGATATAAATCCTCTTCAGAATGCGTAGGACGATTCGTGAAGACTCATTCAAGTTTTCAATCCCTCTTCTCAGATTTTTGACGCTATTATATTTGTTTTTTAAAGGTAGAATATTCCAGTATCATTTTTATAGAACTCTTTTAATAATTCCTTTTTTTATTATTTTTTTTAGTATTTTTTATGATATTTTTATTTTGGAATCTTTTAGTATTTTTCAATGATATTTTGATTTTTTTTCTTAGTATTTTTTTATGATATTTTGATTTTGGATTCAAGAAACAATATTTATTATTATTTTCAAATTAAATTGAAAGATAATGCAAAATAAAGTAATAAATATTCAGTTCTTTCTTGAACACAGTCGAAAAAAGGATTTCACAAATTCTTACATAGGATTTGTTTCATAGAATGCGAAGAAAATTGGTAAAAGAATAAGAAAGAAATGTGAAACTATAAAATTCAGCTTCAACTAACGATATTTAAAGGAATACTCAATTGAGGGCGCCACTACCGTGAAAGTTAGGGAACTCCCTAATCAGGGAAAGGAAATCGAAATTCAGCGGAATCAGCTAAATTGCTTCTTCCTTTACGGGTTGATTCCGATTTCCATTATGCTAAGTCAGCCTTTTCTTTTTTTCGTTAAGGGCTTAGCTTTGAATTTTATTTGAAGGAAACATGTCATTCCAATTATTTCGAAATAATAATAAAGCTAATTTCTTTTTTTTTATACTTAGTTTAAATGTCGATTAATCAATTTTCATGAACGAACCATGATTTCCATCATTGTCCACCGAGAAGTGCCCCAGTACATGGCTTTACCATGGTTGATGGCATGAGTGCAGGCACGGACCACCTCTGAAAAAGAACGAAATATTTTGAATAACACTAGAGTAAATTTGATATGCAATCAATACAATGTTAAAAATAATTCAATTGTTATTTTTCAAATTTAAATTTAAAAAATTCATAAAATACACGAGGTAATGGTGTAAAAGTATGCAAATGACCCCATTTGCAAGAAAACATATATTTTTAGAAGTATATGCAAGGTATTTAAATCATATATAAAGGTTTTGTTACTTACATTCTTGTTCGCTTTGTATTTATTTAATGTCTGATCTATTGCCAAATCTCAGATGCAATTACCGACGGAAATTGGTTCGGCGACTTCCTGGCCTACACTATCATTAAACCTATACGATAATGTAATTCTGTTCCCAGAATATTGTACAAGGTGATAATGAATAAAATGTTCTTATAACATTATGAAAGAATTGTATGGAAATAACATTCAACAGTTGTGTTTTTATGAACCTTCAATTTACGAACACTTACGATCTTACTAACTACTGTCTGGTAATTGCTTCCATACTAATTCTTCTATAGATGCAATAGTAATTTTAATTTCCGTTTATGAATGAAAATTTTAAGAATTCTCTTTTTTATGAACTCATTTTCATGTCATTCGTTTGTATTTACTTTTTATTTTCTGATTTTCTTATGTTTGAATTGACAAACTTGGATTTGTTTTATTGGAAAAACTTGAATCTTTCGGATATAGGATATCTATTCGTATTGAAAATCCGGATTTTTCAGTAATTCACGTGTCCAGCTTAATAACAATAAATCAAAGTAAAATCAATAGCTTCCAATGTGAATACAGTGAGGTATTTTTGCAAAGAGTAATCATAGCTTCGGATGGCCTTATGAAACTGACAGCCTAGACCGAGCGCATTTGTCAACTATGCTTGGAATGATATTAATTAAAAAATAATATCCAAGTCATTTTGACGTGCAGAGAGGCTTTATTAAAGAAATTATCATAATTGTAAAAAAACCAAGAATATTTACTTAAATAGTTTGAGTGAAGATTATTATTATATTATTATGTTATTCATCTAAGAACTTAGGTAAAGAAACCTATTGCTGTTTGAAAAAACTGTATGGATTCAGATTTTTTTAATGTTAGAAATAATTTGCTTGTAAGAAGTTATCGGATGATTAAATGATTGATAACTTAATGGATGCTAATAAAATTGAGGTGATTTTTTTAATGTAAAATTTTTCTACTTTGAATGAATAGAAATATGTATTTTCATATTAATAAATAAATGAAACACATTTGTTTTCCGATGTAGATTTTATTTTTCATGTGCTTCTTTAATGCCGTGCATAAAATATAATTTTATTTAATATAATACTTTATTTTAAAGAGAGTACTGTTAGGTAAAACAAATTGTTTATATATACTTTCATTTTACAAAATTTCTATTTTATGAATTATTTTATCAGTTCTTACGAGTTTGTGAAAAATGACCATGTACGGTTCTAGAATTACTATATTTCCTGATTTTTCTGTCTTCGCGTATGAATGAATTAAAAAAAGGAGTTGTTGCACTGACACACTTCCCTGTACCTAACCCTAAGTTGTTGGAAGCAGTCTGATAGGAGAATCATAATTTAGAAGCAGGAACCAAGTAGAAGATCCTCCAATATATGACCTGTCATCTCATAGGTATTTCTTACTGGATGGTCATTTTGACCACGACTTACTTAATGTGTCCCAGACGCTTTCAGTGAAAATGATGGATCTTCGGTTAAGTTGGGATTCGAATTCGTAGCTTTCAGATAATGAGAACGATGACCCAACCAACCTGACTACTGCAGCCTTAAAAAAAAAAAAAAAAAAAAAAAAAAGAACGTGTACCAACTGCATATAGTTTGAATACTTAATGTTGTAAAGCACTCATTCTGAGTCAATGTATGGTTAAAACCTTTATTGATAATATGCCATGGTATGTAAGTATGAATGTTTCTGTTCAAAGTCTTGCAATATTCCATATAAATTTAATTGATTTGAATCTTTTCTTTCCTAATTTTGACCATCATTATAGGAGCACTTCTTGATTACCTCTATTCTGATTTGAGTAAATTACGTTAATTTAATATAGACTAAATATTCAGATTAAAAGAATATTAGACAATAGGTTGACAGCTAAACATTAAGTATCTCTTTAAAAATAAGAATTTTTTGTTAAGTTACCAAGAAATGAGTGTGTTGATTTTTTCAATTTTACATTCCTCTTAGTTATTAATTGGCATAATTTTATTTTTGCAATGTATCTAGATAGAAATTCGTAAAAATATGACTTTTTTTTTTAATCTAAGTGTAACGATATTATGAAAGAATTTGATGGAAACTATTATCTCTTTTTCTATAAGATTTGCATGTTTCACGCTGGTTGCTTTTTTTTCTTTCACTTATATTCTACGATTAATGACAATCAATAATTCCCTAGGTTAATCACATAAAGAAAGTGATTTTATTGTGTTTAGGGAACAAATCCCACTCATTTGAAGTGTTTTTGTAAAATAATTAAAAAGTGTATTTAAATTCATCATTAAATAATTGTTGATTGGGAAACTAAATTAATTGTTATTGATTTTAAGTAGAATCAGAACATTATAGAATGAGTGTGCAGAATTCATATATTTTACATCTATTTCAAACTATTTTGTGTGAGCGAATCAAGTTAGTTACTCTTATAAGTTTACATACTCTGACTTCTTTCATGTGTAGTCATGATTTTCATGTTCAATAAAATTTCCTAACTTAAAATGATATGCAATTATTTTGCTTTCAAATTTTGGATACATGTACACAAAATACATGATACATGTACACATGTTTTCTAAATGTATGAAGCCCATATTATTCTAATTTATATTGTTTTACCTCTCTGAAAACAAATGACTTGAAAATAAGCTGTTAAAACAGATAGCAAAGATGATTAAGTATTTCGATTTCATTTACTTTTCTCATTTTTGTTCGTAATTTTACAAAGTTTGCTGTTGAAAAGTAATTTATAGCAATTAAATCAATCTATAACATTTGATTACTTGTTTTAGATTATTACTGGTAAGAACTGATGAAATTATAATGATATTGATAAAAAAAATGTCAGATTAATATAGTTCATACTAATTACATCAATCTAACATTTGTTTATTATTAAATTGGCTTATAGTCAGACTATAAAATGAAATAAAGAAATTTTGATGGTTAAATAATATAGCACAGAGTTTTTGATTGAAGTAATTAATCTCACAAGCTTCTAAAAATAAAAGTATTTTGTTGTTTTATACCTTCTATAGGGCACATTGGATCAGTCCTGTTGATATAGACAATATCAACATACTCCATTTGTAGCCTCTCTATACTGGCATCAATCGCTACAAAAAACATACAAAAATAGTATAAATATGAAGTGAATGAAATGTTGTATTGGAATTGCTGCATTAACGACTTGATAAAATATAGTCAAAAAAATAGTGATTACCATATATAACACAGAATATTTAATAATTGCATTATTTTGTATACTTATATATATATATATGTACACAAATATACTAGACACACAAAGGTACCTTATATACAAATATATTTATATTTTTTTAAAGTAAGAATGCATGTATTTCCTTCCTCTTCTTTATTTTTCTAAGCCCGATAACATTTCTTCTTCTGGTGTGCCACCCTCAGAGTTTAAGCAATCCTATCTGTGTCTCTTGGGATAAAAATATGTCACAGATTCGTGCAATTCAATAAGAATATATGGTCAGTTGAGTCTACACTGAATTGTTTCTTTCCTAGAATTCAACAGGATTCTTTCCTGAATCAGAAACAATTTTTCTTTGAATTATTTATGGTTTGTGTTTAGAATACATTTTAAGAATGTAGTGTATAAAAATCTCTTTCCCTGGCGAAACTTAAAATTTTGTTCTTATACGCATAAGATATATGGCTTATAGTCCAATATATTTTGCAGAGTTTTCTTGAATAAAAGCTTTATAATGTGTTCCTTAACAGCCTTAAAAGTGTATAACAAATGAATATAATATAATATAAATACGTTTTATAATAGATTTGATGTTATAATATTTTCGAAAGATGTTTGAGCTAAGTTTTACTTACTTGTTGCGCGTTTGATATTTTCTTTCACTTACATCAATCAGTCATTAAAAGGTTTATTATGTGTGATCGGCTAAATTTTATTTTGGGTACCTGGAACAAGTATCGTCTAGCGATATTTAATTATTTACTGAATATAAAGTTGGCTAGATTGCACAAATAAAACAGTAATCTCATCTGCTAACTGCAATTTTTCTAACTGTTGACCGTAATATTCGATTTCTGTAAGTCTTAATCATTTTTGATGTAGTGAATCAGTAATACAAAAATATTTATTGCTCAATTTCTAGAGAGAAAATTGAGATGTGCTTTTTAAGTAAACAGCACTTCTTTAAAGCAGCGAAAAGAGCAGCTCATTCTTAAGAACTAAACTTCTTTATTTATTTATTAACCTTAAAAGTGGTTGTTTCTTTCGTTCCAGTTGAGATCATGGCTATGCAACTTTTTTACAATTCTCATTAGTTTAAAATATCCATGACGTCAGATAACGTTTCATCTACAGCACACATAATTAATTACAACATCATATTGAGACGGCATCGTAAAACCGATTTGACGACGAAATTCACTACCAACCTTGAAATCTAATTCTTGGAGCGGCTGCAAATGAGGCGAAGTTCACCATCGTATGTCTGAGAATATCCTAGAAATTCTAATATTGTTGAAGAGAAAATTATAATATTATTTGTTAATAAAATGATTTCTTACGTGAAGACCAAACTATCGGTTTGAGAAGCTATTAATACGTTCAAAATAGAATAAAAAAATAGAAAAAAAAGATAAGATAAAGCATCCATTTTACAGTTTGTTTAAATTGGAAAGGACGGTTCTTGGTTGCGACATCAACGTATTAATCTTCCTCGGATTCGATACCTGTGTGAGAATTGAGTTTCTTGGACAACTGCTTGACTATAGTTTGGAATTACATTCATAATCGTAGAATAACAAACTGATGTTGTTAGAGAACCGAATATCATTTGTACATCATTTGGACATCATTGAACATCATTTGGACATCATTGAAAATCATTTGGACATCATTGAACATCATTTGGACATCATTGAACATCATTTGGACATCATTGAACATCATTTGGACATCATTGAACATCATTTGGACATCATTGAACATCATTTGGACAACAGCTTGACTATAGTTTGGAATTACATTTATAATCGTGGAATAACAAACTGATGTTGTTGGAAAAACGAACATCGTTCATCATCGAACATCATGTTCGGTTTTCCAACAACAATTTTACATTATTAATTAGATAATATTTTATTAGAGAAAAAAGCAGTTTTCAGAAAAGTTGTTTTGAATGAATTATGAAATTAATAGATAATTACAATTTGTAAAATTTGCAAATTTAGCTTTTATTATATAATCTTTAATTATTTATTAATTTTATTAAGTTCTAACAATCATGATTAAACACAGGCACAATCAATTATCAACCAAACCTATGTTTTTTATTGACTTTCAAATCATTATGAAGAAAAATTTTTGATATTTGTGTTAAAAACATATTATTCATTAAAATGATTTCATGATGAAATGAGTTAAAAGACCCCAGAGCGTCAGCTTATTTCCTGACAAGTGTCTTAATTTGGCACTTAATAAGCACTTAATTTGGATGCCATATGAAAGGTAAGATTTTAAACTAAACCTTGATTATATTCTCAGACATTTTACGTCATACATGTTTATTAGAAGTCATTTTTATATATCGTGTGCCAATTTCGGGGGGAGATATTTTCCTAATTGAGAGTAAGGACAGTAAAACGCTTCAACAAAGCACCGTTACTAGTACTAATTTGCTTCATAAACTACGTCAGAAAAAGAACATTTAGTTGAAGAGTCTCATAAAACTTAAACATTTCATTCCAACTAAATCTCAAGGGATGAACAAGGAATGGCTTTTGGTTAAGAGCTATCGCAGCCCGAAGCTTTCTTCGAACACCAGCATTGTTCCATTTTTTATCATTTTTCTTACCCTTTTTTAGATCTTCCCATACCTTTTTTCGTGTTCCATTTTCAATGAGACAAGACAATGCCACCAGGTGTTGTTGACGTCTTATGTCTCGGCGCAAAATCTTCCTGAGCTGCGATTTTTTTTCTATTCATTTCCCATTTTTTTTAAAGAAAACATAGAGAGGAAAGAGGAAGCTTTCTTTAAAACTACCTGGATGTTCAGATATTTTGACAAGACAACGAGGTTAAAACCATTATGAATTTTCTAGGTTTGCAGTTTCTTATTTCACGAAAAATATATCAAATTTTATAAGAACTATTTTATGATTTTTGCTATGAGCTAAGAAATAGATAATATGGGATAACATTATATAGATAAACATGGGAATTCACATACAGAAATACTTTTTTATAATACAAGATATGACAAACATGACATTCTAAGATACTATTTTAAAAATTGTGTGTGCAAGAATATAGTACAATGAAAAAAAGAACCTCTCTCCGCCTTACTTTTATTAAAATTAAAATTAGACCTCGATTCAAACTTTGAGAGGTATGTTGTTGAATGATTGTGTCGTCATTCAGATGATGGATATATAAATTTGTAGAATATTTCACTGTGCACACAAAATGACATATTTATAGTAAAATGAAATTACGATTTAATTCAATAACTTAAGATTGTTAAAGTACGATTTTACTAGTGAAAACTCATTATAATATTATAGCATGGAATATTTATCTAATATAGTTTATATATTTTGTAATAATTTTGCTAAATAATTCAGTCCTTTGTTTTCTTTTGTTGTGCCATTAATTTCCATTGAAAAATAATGCATATTCAATAAAATATGTGAATTTCTATTACTGTTACAAAATGCGCACACACACATACATTTGATCAGAATAAAATGTATTTAAAAATCTTAAATTATTACAAGATTTCGGATTTGAAAAAAAAAAAAAAAAAAAAAAAAAAAAACTCACGTGGCATGATTTACTCGAATTGTCTTAGAGCAGCAATATTGATGATTTGATTGATAACTTGCAGAGTTTCTTAAACTCATTCAAAAATAAACTTTATTAAAAAAATTAGTTTCTGAGTGAAAATAGAATAAATGTACCAAGTCATTATTACATTCTTAGAATCGAGTAGTTTTATACATCAATTTGAGTAATTGATATTTCTCATAAACGATATATATTAGATAATCACTATTATAATAACACAATTAATAACTGCAATGTTACTAATATAAAAGAAAAATTATGTAACAGTATGTAACATGGTTACCTTCAAGAATAAACTTTCTTGAAAGACCTCTATCAGAATCCAGCCTAAAAAGCAAATAAAATATTATAATTTAGTAAAAGCATTTGTAATTTGTAATATATAGACCTTTTTTTTTAATAGGCATAGAAATGGTTTTAGTTACATGTAATATTTTTGGATAAACTAAATAAGAATCAATGTTGATAAAAATTTACTCTGAAATTAAAAATGATCAAGCACACATCACACATTTCATATATATAAGATATTTGAATGTATAACAATATTTTTAACTCCACTAAAAATGTAATATTTGAATATGCTGCTTACATACTCAAAAGGTAACTCCTGTGTAAAATGCAAACTTCTATTGCACTGATTCGACAAGGTCAGCATAAAACTATAAATACAGCAATAACTCTATCAAAATAAGTTATAATATGCTGTTAAATAAAAGGTGCTAAATAAAAAATGATAATTCACACACACGCACACGCACGCACACACACACACACACACACACACACACACACACACACACACACACACACACACACACACACACACACACACACACACACACACACACACACACACACACACACACACACACACACACACACACACACACACACACACACACACACACACACACACACACACACACACACACACACACACACACACACACACACACACACACACACACACACACACACACACACACACACACACACACACACACACACACACACACACACACACACACACACACACACACACACACACACACACACACACACACACACACACACACACACACACACACACACACACACACACACACACACACACACACACACACACACACACACACACACACACACACACACACACACACACACACACACACACACACACACACACACACACACACACACACACACACACACACACACACACACACACACACACACACACACACACACACACACACACACACACACACACACACACACACACACACACACACAGCCGAAAAAACACCAAACTTGATATTTAGACTAATCAAGACATGGAAGAAAAAAAAACACCTCCATAAAAATATTTAGTTTAAACATTTAGCACCAGAGTGTTTTATGGCACTGCTGTAGTTTACAATAACGAGAATTAGCATAAAACTCGGGTATAAAAGAAAAATGCAACTATTGTACATAGACAGTGCCAGTAATAGGGGCTGTAAAAGCAAGTAGTACAAACCTCCGACAAATAATCTCAGCTGAAGGAATTGAGATCCAAGTGGCCATGCCTCTCACGTTACCGGAACGTGCGTTTATGTTGGTGGAGAATCAAATTTGTCTGTTCTAAAGGACAACATAACAAAGACAGTGTGGAATATTCCTCCTGATATGTTACGCACGGCTGTGGAGAGCGTTGTGCACAGAATGCATGGAGTTACATCTGAGAATGGTACTCACATTGTGAATCTCTTCTAATTCCTCACCGGGGAAGTTAATGTAGTAAATAAACATTAATAATTTTAAGATTGTATGTGCTAGTATTTTTCTTTTCTCACATTTTATACATTGTAAAATGTCATAAAATGCCCTAGCGACGATTTTTGGAACTAATGATTTTTTCAAGGAATACTTTTTCCAGTGTCTTGATTAGTCTAAATACCAAGTTTGGTGCCATTTCGGCTATTAGATTGCGCAACAGAGTGTTTCAAACACTGTTATTTTAAAAAAGATCATCCCATATATATATATATATATATATATATATATAGATATAGATATATATATATATCAAGATTAGATACAGAACTGAAAAGTACAAGAATATATTAAAACATTTATGCTTTGTAATACATTCAGAGCAAAAGTAGCTAAAATAGAATTACTAAAATATAATTAATAGTATGTTTTATAAAATTAATAATCAAATATTAGATGTATGTGGAGAATAATGTATTTAAAATACAATGAAAATACCAAATGGAGAATAATGCATTGAAAATACTAAATGGATAACAATACATTAAAAATACGAAATATAGTAAATAGTTGGAAATTTTTTTTTTGAAGAAAATAGAAATCAATACATTGAAAATATGAAATATAGTAAATATTTGGAAAACGTTCAAGGAAAAATATAAAATGGAACAAAGTACCAACATGGCCTGCTTCGTCAGGGGGTGTTGACCACATTGGCACAATGTATGGTTTTTCTGCACTGGCCCAAGACATAGTCTTATAGAAACCAGTATACCCCAAAGCCACATCAAAAGTTCAAACCAAAAATGAAATACCTTTAACTTTTTGCAACTTGTCTAGTGGTCAGCGTGCCTGACTACAGATAGGGAGGTCCTGGGTTCGAATTCCGGTTCAGGTATGGATGTACTTTCTCTCTCTCTATCCTGTCTTTGTCCTTTCCTTGTGTGTGAGTGAAGTATGAATGGTGCCTCCCCTATAAACAGGTCCCTATGGCATGTGTGAGGGTGCGATGGTGGCCCAACTTCTGTGGTGCACCCGGGGCAACGCCTCAGCGGCAAAAAGGTCGCTGTTTCTGGTCAGTATCCTGGGTATAAGGGGACAATACATCCCAATATGCCCCGACCATTGAAAAAAAACTTTTTGAATTTAATTGCTCTTGGCAATATTTCATTATTCTAATTTCAAATTTACTTTTGGCAACTGTCCTATTATTCTAATATATAAATTCAATCTGATTTGCTGATTTTGGTATTATTTATTTTTTCTACTGTATTTATTTTTTCTAATGTATGTATGTTTCATTTATTGTGAGGAGTACTTTTACTTTTCAGATTATATATTTATTCTAATTTTTAACTAATTTTTTAATACGAACACTCTTCGGGGAAATTGCGCGAAGATATTTAGACATTTTTCCTTCGAGCATGTCAGAAAAGAGAGTTTATTTTGCATAGCTGGCCATCTCCCTCCTGATGAAGACGTGGTCACTATGCCTTCTTCTTGTCATTTGCACCGCTTATTTTATATTTTTCCAGTTTTATATTTCTGATTTCAATATTTTTCATATTTCATCTTATTTATATTGGCAAATTTTCTTTAGCTGCTGTTGCGCTGGCTAGATTTCCTATAATGTATTGTAGTTCCTATTTTATTACATTGTATTTTTAGTATTGTATTTATTACTTTATATATATATATATATATATATATATATATATATATATATATATATTATATATATATATCCAGATCATATATTTATAACAGATCCTTTTCTCCTTATATATATATATATATATATATATATATATATATATATATATATATATATATATATATAGATATATAAGGGGAAAAGGATCTGTTTGCCAAGAACTGAAACATGTATTGATATCTCTCATATAATGTTGCGCGATAAGAGGTTGCAAGTCATTACCTCTTCCTTCTTCTTCTTCTTGTTGATTCATGTTAGGTTGTTCTTTTTGCTGATGAATCCAAGTTTAGCACTCAGAACTGCAGTAAACTTATTTAGTTAGCGACAGTGTGAAATACATAAGCATGTGTCATTTAACAGTGAAAATGTTTTGTATGGTGAAAAATGGTATTTGCGTTTGGGGTAATATGTTTTAAAATGGAATTGATTTCTACGTTGATTCAAGAATATTCTCATACAAAATAAACGATATTCTTGATGCTTACATGCACTATTACAAGATTACTGGAGTGACTGGCGATGGTTTGTATAGTAACCAAATGACAAAGTTACGCTCAACAAAGTTTGTATTGTAATGATTTTATTTTTATCAGTAAATAAAGAAATTTAGTCTTGGAGTCTGAATCAAACTGAATATGTGTGCAATGATTTATATAGAGGGACAGGTAAACACTTTTTCTTAGAACCTGGCTGTTTCAGAAGTTCTTTCCTAAAGTTTTCGCTTTTTATTAAACTGATAAGATTTGATCCAAAATAGAGTATATACTCAACAACATTACACATCAGAATAAGCAGGAACAGAAGTTCTTGGTTATTGATTATGTTCAGCACAGAAACTATAATCTATCTGATTCAATTTTTTGATTTTATACGTGTTTTAATTTTCGGAACTCTATGTTTTTCTGCTATTTTCTTATCATTTATTTTACACTGTATTATTATAATTCTTATTTTTTTATTAATTGTTGCATGAAATGTTTTAAGAATTACTATTTAAATGATATTTTTAAAATTTTTGTAAGCTATTATATATTATTAATCTGAGAATTAAAACATTTTTTGTTCAATATTACATAAAAAAATTCTTTTGGGTTTCAACTGATTTTTTTTTAAATTTTCGGATTCAAATAAAAAAAGAAATATTTAATATATTATCTAAATTATAAATTATGACGTATTCAAAGTTTAAAGAAAATTAGAAAAGTAATAAAACTATTTCCTAAAGTTTAGGTGATAATAAAATAAAAATAAACTCACACAGTCAATATGCTTTTTGGCTATTACTTTTTTTTGAAAAAAAAATTACAACTAATATTTTAGATAAAAGCTTATAATTACCAGAATTTTTATATATTTCAAAAAATAGTAGTAAAGTTATCGCAATTACAAAATACTTATTTATCTCCCGCGTTTGAACGCGTGTACTAAAGCAATATTTCTTAAGAATCATAATATTAATTGATATTCAGACTGATGAAATAATTAAAGGATTAACTTAAATTAATTATTCATGTTTCACCAGTTTATGTTCCTCTATTTACATTTACTGGCCAAATTTACCTAAAAAGCACCAATATGCTTAATAAGTACAGGTAATAACGTAAATTTGTTTACACAGAAAATTTTATAATTAAAAAAGAGTAATTTTATTTATTTCATTATTGAATTAATTTATATTTTCTTTGAAAAAATTCTAAATTTGCAAAGCAGAACATTTATTTAGGAAAAAAAAAAAAAAGAAAAAAAATCATTTGTTGCATAAGTGCAGGTAAAGTTTATAAAGTTATATGAAATTGGATTTTTATTTCTGAACCATTATCCTTCAATTTAGTTAATCATTTTTCATAATTAATTAAAATGTCTACAATCTTTTAAAATGAATTAAGGTATTCTTTTGAGTTAGGAATTTAAAATACGATTTATTTCTGTATTTTTTTTAGCTTATGTTAAATGCTTAGGTTTTAGCAATTCTCTTTATATTTTCAGGACGGAGAAAAACAATTTTAAAAAATGAGATTATTAAAATTTTAAATTTAAAAACTAATGAGTTTCCTTTCAGGAGGACTAGAATGTTTTTAAGCAAAAAGTTGTTTCTTTTCTCACATATTTCTTTTTCAATATAAATGTTTCTTTTTTAAAGATACAGTATCAATCTTTTATAATAGAAGTTATTAGTTCTAATTCGAAATCCATGGAGAATTTATAGCAAAAGTTATTTCAATTTATCAAAATGACAAATCATTTTGTCTTCGGAATATTTAAACGTTCTAAATTTTAATGTATGGTATGAATTATATCCTAAACTTATAAAAAATTTGTTTGTTGAAAAAACAGATACGAATTTAACAAAGTTACATTGGGATACAATTAAATATTAATAATAACTATTTAATATTAATTAGAATTTATTAATGTTATTGCATCAACTGAGAACTACATTCATACATTTATTTTATAGGACTGAAAAATTCATTTGAAATTGTTTTGACAACTGCATTATTATATTTCAGAATCATCGTTTGTCAAAAAATTTTGAAGTGTGAAATTCATTAATCTTTTAACAGATTCGTGTAAAAACAACGGAAATAAACCTAACCAATGACGGAAGAAAAGGTCTTTATGAACAATGGAAGGAACTTCTAGCAGAATTCCTTTTAATCATGCACACATACAAACTAAATGATCTTTACTTATTTGAAATGATGAAATGAATTTGAGTAAAGTTTTGTTATAATTTCAAAGGGTAATCTTTGAGAACAGAGAGAGCAAAGATAATGAAGTTGATAAATCTTCGAAAATAGTCTTCAGTAACCATGCTGATGCTTTTGGATTCATTAAAATTCAGCTTATGAATTAGCCGGAGTCAAAATTCTTAAATATTCAAAAAATCATTATTTTATTCAATAACAATATTAAACAACAATAATTTAAATTTACTCCTATTAAATGACTCATAAAATGAATTTAATTGAACTCAACAAAAATATCATTTTTGTAATTCTTTCAAGAAATTTGACAACCGTGATTAAAAGAAGAATATAAAAATTGAATGATCCATTCCAAGACATTGGAAACTAATGGTTGCAAAGTATGCTTAAGTTCTTGTAAAATGTAAATAATTGTTAAATAATAGTTGTATATATTTAACTTAATAAAATTGGTTCATCTTAATGAATGATATTTCTCAATCCTTTTTATTTTGGTGACTACAATCACACCACCAGACTTTAATTAAAAAATTTTAAAGCGAAAGCAATACAAAATGCAATTACCCCATTAAATGAGTTTTAATTATTAGGTTCCTGAGCCTAATGGATATATACCTTGGCTTAAGAACGTTCAAGTTATTAAGGCTTGGCAATCAAGAATTTCAAGTTCAATATAGGATTCTGAAAGCGATCATTTAAAAATTTTTTAAAGATTTTATTTTTTAAAATCTATTTTTTTAAAATTAAGATTAAAAATAATTCATTTTTATTAAATGATCTTAGTTTACAAGATATGTATAAATGACTTTTAATAAAAAAAAGTCTATTAGTTTTAAAGTTATTTTATGTTTACAGTTAAATATTGTAGGCGTAAAAGGTTTCAGCATGTTAAATTTTCTCTAAATTATTATGTCAAACATTCTATATTGTATTTATTTAAATCTGCTTCTTCCACCAAGGTCCGGCTCATAATGTTTTAAGTTTATTTTTATCAGACCTGTCTTATTACTGATTTTTGTTCTTACCTATACATCAAAATCAATCATCTTTGAGTGCGAGCTTCGATTAACAAAGGAAATGATATTAATATATCATAATTTCCTAAATACAAATTAGAGTTTTGAGAGAATCTGTGCTCGGTAAATATTTATTGGGCCAATGATACCTCTGATAATATTTCAGTTTAGCGTCACTGAGTTGAAATATATTGATATTCATATAATTTTTGACTGTATGTAGAATATCTCAATAAAGGGAAACTATAAATAATTATGGATCATATTCTTTTAATACTTTTTTCAATTTCTTCTAGATACTGAATATTTTTTTCAAAATTTAATTACGATTAGAATGTTTGCATAAATTAAAAAAATAAGAACTGAGCAATGATTTCATTAGAATAAAGATGGATTCCCCTGGGATTTCCATTTGTTAGTAAACAGCGTATAAAGCTTTCTAAGTATCTGTTTTGTGGATATTTTATTTCTACATTATTTGAAGATAACATTATAATTTCTGCATTTTGTTTAATTTATTACAATATATATAAGCAATATCTATCTGTTTCAAGCAATTATAAGTTTTATTTATTATAATAATATATATATTTTTACTTTTGACTCCGCATAAAGAACAGTCTAACAGCTCAAAGAAATTGCAAGGATTTATTAAAGCACTCACAGCCTTTTAATTTAGATAAAGTTCCTTATTTATGGTTCGTAAAAAAGAAACTCCATGTACTAACCTCAACAGACGTATATATGAAAAGTAGAAATGACTTTGGTATATTTCGTTTTTCAATTACGTCTGAATTTTAACCAAAGACCCTATACTCTAAAAATAAGAGTTCTGCTCCATTCCTATAATTTGAAATAAGCGTAATGTTCCAGTAATTTGATATTCTAAATGTCGGATCTTTAAAGAAATTAACAGATTTACTTAATGGATGACTCATGTATTAATAAATATGTTAGCGTATTTAAAGATTTTATGTATAAGTGTATTTTCAATAGACTGTTATTGTGGCTTATTCCTCAAAGTCTAGTTTTCAGCTAGACCACATCCAGGAGGTTGTGCATCATGAAAAAGTCAAAAACAATAAGAGGGAAGTAATGAGATCCTCACACAAACACTCGATACAGTAGAGATGTTTAGGAGAAGCCAGCGCAGAGGTGCACTTGGTACGCTCAAGATTTTTGCCTACAATATAAGTAAGATTCCCTATCTGTCCATTCATGAGCCTGCTGATGGTGCATTGGATAGCTTTATCATTTCCAATTTTGAGAGCATTGCCAGGAGTTTTTAAATAATACCGAAAGAGGGACGGACGAGTCCTCGATATTTTTTGATTTGCGACCTTAGTTTTTGAGCTTATTTCTGAGAAGGTCATTTCATTACCAGGGATTAATGAGCTAGAAGCCCCTTGGTTTGCAAGAACATCAGCAAATTCATTGCCCTGAAGGCCCATGGGGGAGGGAAGCCATTGAAAATAAAACCTGTGTTGCTTCGAAAGCACTTTGAACTCTAAGAATCATGATGGATTCTCTCACAGTCTAGTCTAGTCGCTCAGATGGTGAATGGCACTACAACTATGAATCAAGATCCAAATATCTGTAAACATGGTTTCTGAAATCACAGTTTTCTTTTATTGCAATTAGTTCAGCTCTAAAGACAGAGAAAAATGGGCATATTTAAGACTAATTTGTACACAGAACAGCCAATTTTATTCATTTTCAATAGATGAATACACTGATCCTCAAAGATTATTTTGTGATCATTCATATAGGCAGATATAATTTGATTCATTTGCAAACTTCTAATCCAAAGTATTTTGCCAAGGATGAATGTTGCTGATGAGATTGGTTAAATATGATCTATTTCAAGGAAAGCCAGTAAAAATTAAATAGAACAACTTGTGTAAGTGAAATAAATATGAACTTTATAATTAATAACTATTATAGTTTTTATATTTCAATATTAATCTTCTTTGCTGAGGATCGAAATTTTTACCATTACATTTTAATTCAGTAATGAAAATTTATCATCAAATTACAAGAAGTTTTTCTTAAACGATTGCATTTATTTTTTAAATTATCACAGTCATACTATGAAAGATATTAAAATATTACAAAATAAGCGATAGAATCAAATCTGCCTCCAAAGATTACAAATATTGTTTACGTTTAGCTATCTACTATCAAATCATTACGACAAGTATTAAATCTTTATTTCTTAACAATTTAAAAACGATTTTTAAAATGTTTACATTTTATCGTCTTTTAATAAAAATACGTCAATATTCTGAAGCAGATATTATCATCAAATATTTTTAAAATCTTTAAAATACAATAAAATTACATTAAGCATTCCTTATTTTACAACACTTCCGCAGTATTATTTAAATAAACCTAAGCTAGAATTTCAAAAGTTGCAGCTCTGTATGAAAGCTACTTTCCATTCGAGCACATGTTAAAATTAACTAAGGCAATTCAAAATGCTCACAACACGTTAAGTGGAACATTCATAAGTTACAAACAGCTCCGAAAGCGGATTCTTCAGGGACATAATTCAGGATAGTGCGCCGGTGAAAATTCAAGTTCCCTTTTGACAATATGCCTTTTACGGAAAGGAAATACTAACGTTATACCTAACTTATGGGAATAAGGATTGCAAGGGAATTTTGAAAATGATTTATCTCAAGTAAATTATACGAAATGTTGAAATTTGAAGGAATTTATTGAGAGAGTTTTTAGAAGTTTGTGCTCAAAAATTTAACACGCAACCATTAGCCCTTTTTAATTATAATTAGGTGATACATTATATTTATAGATACCAAAATTTAAAATATAACATATTTAATTATCAAATGCTGTAGTTTATTTTGTTCTTTAGCAATTTAACTAAACAGGGAAACTGAATTATTATTTTATTTAAAAATTCTTAGTTCATAAGGGGAGTTTGAAGGTATATATATATATATATATAGTTCTGCTTAAATAGTTATATTTATATAATTTTAAGTAAATTTGTTACAAAACTAAGTAATTAAAATAATTATTAACTACCTGCACACAATCAACATTTAAATATATATAAGTAGATATTTTATAATAATTTCTTCTAAAAACAACTTATTATGTTCTTTTTTGATTTGAAAAATAAATATTTATTTTTTGAAATATGAAAAAGTAAATGTCTGATTATATGAATTAAAACAAAAACAATTTAAAATTCATCAGAAAAATTTAATTAAATCGAACTTAAATAGTAATATTAACATGAACTTAAAAATCAAATGATTAGTTACCGAGCAAATTCTGTGTATCAACCAATGTTTTTTTAAAAGTACCGGGTGATTATAATTAAAGTCCCGATTTTAAAAAATCGATAATTTAAAAATTACTGGTCAGAATGACTTAATATTTTAGCAAAACAATCGTAAGGCAATGGAATTTTTTTGGCAAAAAAATAGTTCCAAAATGAGCCGATAGATGGCGCTGTCCGGGTAATATCAGGAGGAAAGTCCAAAAATGTATTCCTTAAACACAGAAATGTTGTTAGCCAAAAGAAAAAAATTAGAGTTCAGGGATTTACTAAAGATTTATTAGCGAAAAGACAAAAATACAGCGACAACAGCGATTATGATAAAAAAAGAGCTTTATGGAATCAAACATTGCTGATGAACAATTTAATATTTTTCTTATTTGACTTCTCTTTTATACAACTCCTGAGAACTTGATTCATTTTTGAACAATGAAGAGATATATCCATTCATTCCAGGTGGTGAGGAAGAGACATTTGGTGAGGAAGAACTGTGGTGTTGAATTCGACTCTTGTCCTTCTCATACACAAGGACACTGAAAAGGGAAAACACTTTTCTCTTCCCTGTCAGGACACTGAGAAAGGAAGATAAGCATAAATTGTTCGATATGCTCTCCACCTTGTTCCGCTACTAATTGGAAGCGCAAAACGGCATGTTCCACAACAGATCAGAGGGTATCTGTACTGATACAATGGATGTGGTGTATGATGCTTGCCTTCAAGCCGGCTAGATTCTGAAAACTCCCGCTGTAAACAACATTATTCAGATACCCCCAAAGCCAGAAATCACACGGGTTTAAGTAGGGGGAACATGGCGGCCACGTTGCTGGAAAATGACGGCTTATGATACTGTCATCTCCGAAATTAGCACTCAGTAGCTGCTTCACAGGAGTAGCAATGTGCGGAGGAGAGCCATCTTCCATGAATATTGTGCGATCCACACACTGACGCTGCTGAAGTGCCGGAAGGACATGGTTACGCAAAAGTGTTTCATACCGCTTGCCAGTAACGGTGCAGGTAACGGGACCCGCAGGTGTGATCTCCTCGAAGAAAAACGGACCAACGATAAACGCTGCCGTTATTCCGCACCACACAGTAACCTTTTCAGACTGAAGAGGTAATGGCTGTAGCTGGGACGGATTCTCGGTCGCCCATATCCTGCAATTTTGCGTATTTACAGAACCTTGCAAATGAAAGTGGGCTTCGTCAGACCACAAAATGTTCCATGGCCATCCGTTGTCCACTTCCATCTGGGCAAGAAATTGCAGTGCAAAAGATTGACGTGCTTCCAGGTCAGCCGGTAGCAACTCCTGCACATGAGTTATCTTATACGGATAACAGAGCAAGATCTTCCGTAGGATTTTACGCACCGTGCTGTTCGGCATATCCAGCATTCGGCCAATTCCCGGTGCACTGCTGATTCCAACATCACTGTTAGTCTGTTCTTGTAATGCTGTAGCCACATCTTCCACTGCCGCAGCCGAAACTGGTTTTCTTCCTCTACCCCGTTTAACGTCAAATGAATTGGTCTCTTCGAATTTAGCAATCATTTTTCGCAGACCTTTTGCGGTTATTGGACCCCATTTAATGGATTTTAATGTCCGAAACTTCCTAATAGCTGTAAGTGCACAGTCATCGTTCTTATAAAAAAACTTCAAGAGCAGAGCGCGATCCTTTATAGTCAGAGTCATGATGAAGCATTTAGGCAAAGAGATGGTGCTCTGCATTTTTATGGCAGCTAAGTCTCATGTGCGCATGTCACGTATTAGTAATTTGCATATATCTAGATAATGTAAACGCTAACATCTATCGGCACATTTTAGAACTATTTTTTTTTTCTTTGCCAAATAAAATTCCATTGCTTTACGATTGTTCTGCTACAATATCAAGTCATTCTGACCAGTAGTTTTAAAATTATCGATTTTTAAAATCGGGACTTTAATTATAATCACCCGGTATGTTCAAAAACTTTTTCTAATAAAAGATATTCCTAATATTGTTAACTAGCATAAATTAGTAAATTGGTGTTTTTATAGTAAAATTTAATCTTAAAGCAAACCTAATGTAATCCACAAATTGAGAGACCATATTTTAAGTTAAGATTTTTCTTTACTGTTTAATTCAGTTTGGGAATCATTTTCTCTAGAAAATAATAATTATATTAAATATAATCACTCAGATTAACATACTATTGAAATACGAATATATTTCTTATGGATATATAAACTGTGAAAATCTTTAGAAACCATATTACTTTTATGCATTTACAATAAATAATTTTTTTAGTTATATTGCATGTGTGTGTGACTCTCATATATTTATCAATTTATTAAGAATTCCAATAGATAAAATTATATTGATTACAAATAATGCATTACTTTTATTTAGTTCAATTTAATTAAACACTGTACAAGCATTAGCATGGTTATTACTTCTTTTATTACTTTTCTGATGTGTACTAATAAAAATTAATTCAATTGATTAAAATTAATTATTTTAAGGAAAATTATGTGTTTCATTAAATTGAATCTGATTAAAATTTTCCTAGAATAAATATTAATGAACGAAAATTTTTTGTTTCATAATTTAAAATGATTATTTTTAGTGCCTTAAAATACTTAATGGAAAAACTGTATAAAAACCTGATACATTTAGAGATATTCTAATTTTTCCTGATAATTTTATTTACACAGTCGACATATTCAGACAATCCTGGTTCTTTTGAAGCCGTCTATCAATAACTAAAAAATATCTGTTGATTGAATAATAGTTTAGTTTTATTAAATGGGTAAAAAATATAAAAAATCTAACTTATTTGACCTGAAAATTCCTCATTTCAATTGATTCATAACAAACTTAGGTTTTGATTCTATATTGCTGTGTGTGTGTGGATGAATTCTAGTCTAAGGGGACTTCTTGGCTCAATTTGGTCAAACTCGAGGCTTTGTTTATAATTTCGGATGATATTTTTATTAATGAGTTTTTTAAAAGGTACACAATTAAAAACCTTTCTCTTTGAAAGAAAAATTAAAAAGTTTACAATAATTTTTGGTTTCTATAAATGTTCTATCTCAGAATATTCTTTAAATATTTGTACTTATTTTGTGAATAAATTAATTCTTTGACATGAAGCCGTAACAGCAGTGTGGAACAAAATGTATGAATAATTTGTTGTTGTTGCTGCTGTTCTCGTGTGCCAGCTAGGCTGGCAAATTGGGGTGCGCTGCTCCAGTTTTCCAACTGAACCTTATTTGGTGTGGAGTCGGACTTCTTCAGTACACACACAGGCCATAGAAACCCGTTTATAGGATAGGCAACCAACCACACCTCATTCACACACAAGGAAAGGACAAAGACAGGATAGGGAGAGAAAGTACATCCATGCCTGAACCGGGATTCGAAACCGGGACCTACCTATTCGTAATCAGGCTCGCTGACCACTAGACAAGCTGGCCGGCATGAATAATTTGTAAAAGTGATTATTGTAACTAATAATTTTTTAATAGTGGAAATAAATTTGGTACATATTAAACTGTGACAGTTTTATAAAATCTGTTGAAAATAAATGTCAAATATTACTCTCAGAAATTTTAAAATTTTTAGGGTTTCAAATAGTTTACTAATTAATGTATTTAACTTTTTAACATAATATTTGTCAGAGTAGTCAATTTTTCATTTCCCAAATTAAGAAAAGCGAAATGGAACGCAAAAAATAACATAGTATAGTGATAGAGCAACTATGAAATTTTTTTATTTTCGTCTCTAACAAATTTTACAAATAAGTCACTATCAGTCATTTTCACATTACAGTCATTAATTTATCCTTTTTTTAATGCTTGTAAATGAAAGTAGATTATACTTATTATATAATTATTATTTGTATTCAAGTAATAAATCACTACTAGTATTTCTAAAATACGTTCATAAACATAAATATGAACGTTCATAAATTGAGTGGTTATGCAATCGTAAACTTTTTTTTAACTTTTCATGACTTGATTGCAGAAATAGAGAAATGAAGTTGAAGTATAAAAATATTATTTGCAAATTCATTATATGTATAGAAGAATTAATTTTTCATATTTTATGAACATTTACGTGCGCAATTATCAGCCATTACATATACTTTCATTTAGTTTTTGGAGCAGTAGAGTGGAAATAATTTAATCTTTGGAAAAATGTTTTAAATTGTTCTCAACTTTCATTTTTAAAAATTAGAAAATATAAGTGAGGGAGAGTTTAAATATATTTAATTTTATAAATCAAAAAACATTTTCAGCGTAATCCTTACAGAAGATTTTATGATTAGAATCTTTTATTTATAATTAGTATGAGCTTAATTGTGTATGAAAAAATATTGTTTATTTTTAACAAATTTTGAATCAAAATATAATTTGATATTTATTTGTAATTTGAATATAATTTGAATGTTTCCTATCTAAATTTCTTCCCTAAAACTATAATTATTTCTCTCTAAAAAGGATTAGTCTTACTATCACATGCTCTGATAACATAAGACACTTTTTATACTACTATTTTATCCAGAAAAAGAAATATATGCTTATTTATACATATCTTTAGTAATGTTTTTATAAATTAATTTTTCACACAATAACTTTAAATTTTCAAAAATTTTAATATAACATTGGAGTTTTTTTTAAAATTTAGAAATTTAATAAATGTAAATACTAGTTTTCTGTTACGGTTGTTGTTGTTGTTGCTTACCCCAACTGGTGTGATAGTAGCATTTCTGAAAAATTAGTAGAACTTTATATAATAAAGTTAAAAGGATACAAGGGATCGGTATTAAAAATAAGTTATGAAATATAGTAGCAATTTTCCAAACCTGAATTCCATTTGATCCTTTTGCCGACCGCTCCATATAGATAGGGAGGTCCTGGGTTCGAAGACCGTTTCGGGCATGGATGTACTTTCTCTCTATCTATCCTGTCTTTGTCCTTTCTGTGTATGAATGAGATGTGAATGGTTGCCTACCCTATAAACGGATCCCTATGGCATGTGTGTACTGAAGCAGTCAGACTTCACACCAAATAAGGTTCAGTATGAAAAAAAGTGGAGCAGCGCACCCCATACTATCAGCCTAGCTGACACAAGACAAAAAAAATTGATTGTTTGAAAGATATTTAGTTCACAAATTAAACATTTCCAAAGAAGGAGAACTGAATTAATCAAGCTAAAGGAAATATTTTATTAATTGGTAACTTCTTTATCCAATAAAAAATACAATGAAATTTCATGGATAAATGTTTTTCTTTTTTTTCTTTTAACTAAAGCTGGTTTAAGGAAAATTATAAACATTACATTTTGTTGATTTGCTTACTTGATAAACCAGATTAACTTGAAACATTTTGTGATGGAAATACTTTGAAGTATTCTGTTTTCAAAAATATTTTGAATCAAATTTTATAAAAAAAAATTATAAATTTTAGAATACATATTTTTTGTTTGAAAATATTTTAAATGCAATTCCGGTGGGGGAATATTTATTTAAAATATTTGATTGAAATTACCTCAGAAATATATACTGCGAGGAATTGTTTTTTCTGGAATATGTTTTCTATAGAATGCTGTTTTAAATATATTTCATAATATTGATATATATATTGCCTACACTCATTCCAAAAATCAATAAGGAAAAGAAAATTCATTTCAAGCTGAAGAATAAATTGATTTTTGGAAGTCACAGTTATGCAAAGACCTGTTTCCAGTCATCCAAGCCTTACAACCAACGCACAATATCTGTATATTGCTGTTCTATCCAGCGAAATCAAATAACAACTTCTGCACATGTGATGCATATGATTATAAGGGCCTTTTGTTATATGATATATGACCCTAATATGCACAAAAAAAAAAAAAAAAAACAATGAAGAAATGGATATTTTATTTCCATATTCTTCTTTTCAACCCGTCTAAAAGTTTGTACTTTTCACCTGTTCAAAATAGAAAAATATAATTACTGAGGTGTCCTTCAAGCCAGTTACATACGCTTCATTGAGAGAAAGTTATGTTCATGAAATGAGTCGTGCTTAACCCCCTATGTCGATGCATAAATAAATAATACAATGTAAGTACAAGTTGAACTCAATACATTGCAGGATATCCGTGAATATCACATAATCTCAGGTGAAAACAACTTTGTTTATTATATTACCCGGCTTACATCTATAGGCAAGCTTCTGATTTCAGCTTCTAATACAGTATCAAGCTGAATTCCTAGTCTCCTTTGTATGTTGCAAAATATTTACCCTGCTTTAACTTAAATAAAGCCCGTTTTATAGTCATAATTGAACTTCAGGATTAAGCATATTGAATGATCATCAGACTTTCCAGATTTTAACTCCATTAAAGATCTTTGACTTTTCTATGAGCTAACGTTCTTATTTTTCCAATATTTCTCATAAATTTTTAAATTGTACTAAATGAAGAATTATGATTGTTTGACTTTCTGCGGTAGTTAAGAACATAAACCTCTTAAAAAGGATGGTCAATAATCATTTTAAACTTATTGTTACCATTAATAATCAAATTAATTATGTTCATTAATCATTTCATTACGCCATCATATTATAATTTATGGAAATTCAACATCGTTTTAATTTCTGCCTACAGTTCTAGATACATTTTTACAAATAAACTTGTTTACTGCTTTCTTGTTAGTAAAAACAGTATTTTTCAATATTTGGATACAGACTCCGAGCTTACATCTAATTGAGGTATCTTGAAGACATGGCTTACAGTTTCGAAACTCTTGGCTTTTCGCGTCAACTATAGCTAATAGTATATTTTAATAATGTTTTCAACAGTATTTTATCTGACATTTTTAAAAGTAGGAACTCTAATACAAAACATTTCTAACAAAAAATATTTCTTATTCTGATGATTTAACATCAGCTTATTATGCTACTAAAAGCATAATAAGCAATTTTCTCAGAGAAACATTATATGTAAACATAATATTTTCAAAATTCATGAATTATTAATTTAGAGCATAATAAGAATGTGATAGGAAGCATTTTAAAAAAATACAAAAATCTGCTACCTTAAATATAATATCACTATTAAAATTTCTGCTCAACTTAAGGTTATGATCCGAATTTTCACTTAATTATTTTTCCTTATGCTTTTATAAAGCATTAATTTTTTATTTTCTTTATACAGAACTAAGATAATTTTATTAATTAATTTATAAGTAACTTAGTAAAAAGTTGATATTGAAGTGAGATGAAGATTACATTTACTAAAAAAAACTTTGATATGTGTTTTGCGACAAATACATATTTTTAAATTTCCTAATGGGAAGTTAAATAAATATTAAGAGTAATTGACTCGCAGCCGTTTTCTTATTTTATTTTCAGTAGAATTAGAATTTAGGTTTTCAAGTAAATTCGTCACAATTTTTACCATTCTTCTGTTTTATTTGGATCTATTCAAATAAATAAGAATAATGTATATTAATGTATGATTCAATTTTATATAATAAATACTTTAATTACAATATACGTAAATATATATCTCATCTATATATAAAAAAAGGTATAGTTCACAACTTCTTTCATTTTTGATTTTATCATTCAGAATATAAAGTGCATGTCATAGTTTTAAAAATTCATTCACGACCTTTTTGTATTTTATAAATTCATTTTTAAAAATTGCTTAAAACGGTACATTGTGTCTTTTATAATTTATATTTACACGTTATTTAAAAAAAAAAAAATTAAAAGCGGTAAACATAGTGAAAACCTTTTATTCCACCAGACAAGTTTTATTTTCACTGACGGTCGCAGTGAAAGCAAGACACGAACGAAGTGCTAATATTCATTTCGAAGTGAGAATGGAAGAATAAAGCGGAGCTATCAATTATTCGTAACCGAAACCACAACGGGGAACCCGCTTCGGTAGGTGATATCAAAGAATTTTGGAACAAAAGGAGAGAAAAAACACACTATGTATGCCAACTCCCGTTTTGAAAAGCGGTTTTCTTTTAGTCACCATGGAAACGTGACGTCAAAGATTACAATTCAAACGATTGTCTAAATAAATATGCATAATGAACTTACTTGCTGCCCCATACCAACTTCGTTGCCACAATGTAACTAGATCGTCTGAAAGAATAAGAAAAATAATTAAATGAAGTTGACAGAAAAAAAAGGAAAGTGTAAATAAACAATCCATGAATCCCGATGAATACTAATTTTCCAATAAATGTTGTAATGTTACAAAAATAAACGTCCGTAGAGACCAAAATTTTTAACTTAAATTTTTCTTCTACATTTAAAAGTAAATTAATAGATTTTTCTTATAAATTTAAAAGTAGATAAAATAGCAAAACTATCCTTTAGTTGGAATCTGACGATAAGGAAAAATAATTCCAAAATCCTAATAACTTCTTAAGTTTCAAAACATTAAAATTTTTTTTAACACAAATAATAATGAATATTGATTATTCAGTATTATTTTTTAGCGGAAATTTAATTTAAAAGTTATATGTGTGTGTTATTTATTACACGCAAAAGCATACATGGTTAACCTTATTTTCAATTTACATAAAACCTTAGTTTAATGATTTTGCATTTAATATATTTGAATTCTAATATTTCAAATCATATTAATAAAAATAATATTAGATTTTTGAGTATTTTATAAAATTTTGATTCGAGAAATTCTGAAACAATTGAAATTCCTATAAAATATAAGTTTCAGCTTTCCAAACACAAATCTGTTTTCAGGATTTGAGGTATTTAGATATTAACAAAACTTCATATATCACATTCCAACTAAAAGTAATTTCTTTCAAGAAATAAAATCAACAACATAAATACAAAAAGCATTTATTCTACGGTAATTTTTAGGTAAATTGAATACTTTCGTGCCTTTCTATTTTTATTCTCTTTTACTTTTTGTACTACAAATTATTCTGTTGTGGTTGTCCTAGCCTGTACCAAGCCCTAAGTTCGGCTCTAGCAGTTAGATGAAACAGACGGGGGGAGGGAGTATCTTTGCAATTAAGAAGCAGGGACTAAGCAGAATACTTGACCTGCCAATCCCAGAAGTAACAGTTTACACGGAGAGCATTTCGATATACTTAACATTATCTGTGAATATTTAGGGTAAATTACGGAATTTCAGTTAAGTTGGGATTCGTATTTAAAACCTTCCAATAATGAATGCCCTTACCACTCAAACTATTGCGTTCTTCAAATTGTTCTGCAGCAATGCCGCCAAAAATTAGTTTTTATTTACAGCATTTTTGGCAAAATAGTGTTATAAAAATGAATATTTCGTGCCATTATTGAACGACAGCTCTTTGTTAGTAACATTATAATACAAAAAAGTATAGTCAAAATTAAAAAAAAAGAAAGCTTAAATATTATTTCTGACTTATTTGAATAATAAAATTATTTGGTAACTCAAGTTGTGTGTAGAATCTGAAATAAAACCAAAATAACATAAAAAAGTTTTTTTTTGCAAACAATTACCAAAATGTTCGACTTAATTATTATGTTCAAGAAGACATATCTCATATTATTACCTTATTTTATGTATGAAATTTATACATTGCAACCCAATCTTTGAGACAGATAATTTTCTATTGAAATATAGTTAGCATGTTTCAAAGTTTAAGCATAATGGTACGAAATAAATTTTAATAAGGCATTTTTTTAGCTCTAAACCTTGACTTAATTATATGAATGCAATGCTAAATCAAAAAGTAAGCATCGAATATTAGTGGTATTGTTATGAAACAGACATATCGAAAGCAAGAAGATACTTTTATATTATTTAAATGAGAAATAATTTTTGAGAATTTTTATTGATATACAGACAAAAATTCTCCTTTTAACATACATTGATATATATATATATATATATATATATATATATATATATATATATATATATATATATATATATATATATATATATATATATATATATATATATATATATATAGATATATATATATATATATATATATATACATAATTATTAAAGTAATGTATAATATAACTTACTTCCATCCACTGTTCTTTAATATCTTGCCAAGAAGAATTTCTGATCTGTAAGATAATGTAATAATGCATCATAAAATTTGTATTTTTAACTAAATTTCAAAATAAATGAATATTTAAATGCGATTAAATGTTTATAAGCTGGGCTTTGTTTGCTACTGAACAACTGCTCGAGAAATAACTTGATTGGAAGATTCTTGAAAATTTCCTGGTTAATTTTGGATTAAATCTTCGATTAAAATTTTAAATTATACATACCCAGAATTATATGAGTCATTGGATACACTCTCTAATCTAATCAACTTGCTATGTTGCTATGGAAACCGGTGACGTCATTCACGGTATGCTATTTAATTGGTTTAATGTTGGAGAGATCGCAACGCGAGTCGTAAACAAGTCTTTTCAATTCAAGCTGTTTGCAAACAAATCTTTATGAGAAAATTAGTTTAGGAAGATTAAAAAAGGCACCTTTTTGCCGAATGAAAAATGTTTAATATTTTATTTTTGTGGTTAAGTGTTTTTATATTTTCACAAAATAATTAATTCTTTTTTCAGAATTCATTTTCCTTTTGAAGACATTTAGAAAATATTAATATTCCGAATTTATAAATTTATATTTTAGTGTATGTATTTGAAGCATCGAAAAATATGAGAGCTGAAATATTATATAAGTTACAAATATTTTTTGGAAATAAAGTCTATTTCATATTTTCTTTATTTATGAATATTTTCTGATCATATGTAGAATTATAATAATCATTGAGAAGTGTATCAAAATTATGATAAATAAAGTTAAGTAAAAAACATAGAAACCTTATAATTTAAAATATGGTACTTGGTTTATTGCAATATTTTGCATGCAAATTAATATTTTTATCATCATTTTTTATAACAGAAAATTCAAAAGTACCAAAATTTGAAAACTAGTGCTTTGTCTGGTAATGCATAAGACCACTTAATTGTTGATTTCTATCATTTTACAAAAAAAAAAAAAAAAAAAACTAAGTATTGATACTTTTAGAAGTGAACTAAATACATAAATCTAATTAGTTTTATATGATGTTTAATTAAAAAGACAATGAAAGAGAATTAACATTTATGTGCAAAAGTACTGAAAATGTAGGCAATTCGAAAAATAAAAGTGAATTTTTTTTACTTCCATGATTTTTTGAAGTATTTCTTACTAACATTTTAAGTACATTATAAAGACAACCAATGAAATGACCTTTTGTTATAGGCAAATTGAAGTCCTTAAACAGCTTGAAGAAGTTAAATGAAAAATATCACATTAAAAAAACTAACGTTAAAACTTTAATGCTTTCATATAAATAAGGTAAAATAGACTTTAATTTTAAGATCTTTTTCTTAAATATCACAAATTAGAGAACATGATGACAGTAAGTTTTTGATGACCAATTATTTACGAATACTTGCGGTTTGGATGTTACTGAACAATGTTTTCATATATTTAAATGTGACATTCATTTTTCACTCGCTGACTTAAGAAGTAAAATATCTCATATTTATTTCTCTCTCTGTGAAAAGTTATCTTTTAATAAAAAATAAGTATGTACACTTCCGCACACAAGAACAAACAACGAATATTTTAACCAGGTTACATTAGACTTAGTTTTCCCTTCAACCTTATAAATAACAGATTTGCTGGGCACTTATATATCTGGCATTCAGTCAATGTGCCAACGATGACTCAGAAATTCGTAATTTAGAAGCTACAACGATACAGAAGATTCCTAAACTTGGAATGGCATCTTTAGAGATATCATTTCCCTTTGGATTGGAACTGCTACCTATTTTACGTACTCCATCATCATTAATGAAAACTTCTGTCATCGGTTTGATCTGATATCTATTCTACAATCTTTCAGTGGAAGCTTTTTAGATACCTTAGTTTATAAGGCTTACTTTTTGGAATATATGCAAAAGACTAAAAGAATTCATTTTTAGCTATGAGAAATGGAAAGTTTGTTTATTAAGCAAAAAATGGCTTATTCTATTTCAGAATTTGTAAGCTTTTCTTTAAAAAACTTTTTCATACAGAAACAGAATAAAATCATCAATATGATAATAACTTAAAAAAATAGACCCCCGTTAAAGAGGAAAATAAAAATGAATAAATTTTCTATATTTCCCATTTATGCAAAGAAAAATTCAGATTCCTAATTAAAGACAAGTAGGAAAAAGAAAAGAATATAATTTCAGGTACACCAGAAAATCTAACTATTTAAATCCTTTTTGAGAATAAGACAAATATGAAATTATTTAAATTTTATTTGAAAAGATACGATTATTTTAAAATTTAATAACGCCAATGACATTGCTACACACAATTTAATTCGATATAATTTTACTTAAAGGACACAAAATACTTGAGAAAGATAATATTTTAGAATAAAACATTTTTCATTATTATTTTTTATTTTCAGTAGTTCTTTTTTACATGAACTTCCAATTTTACTAATTATTTTTGTAAATTTCATAAATTTTTAAAATGGGACCTTAAATACATTCAGTTTTCCATAAGTCTTCCTTACAATTTTCTTGTCAAATTATCATTGAAGATGAGCAAATCTTCAATAATAGAACTATATTAATTACTTGTTGTCGAGATGCATAATTTTATTTTTTATTTTATTTACATACCATACAGTATGTCGTAAGGAAGTTACTTATTTGAAAATAAATAAATAACAATTACTGATATTAACGTTACTCTAGAGCACAGCGAAATAAAAATATGGATATTTTTGGCGATATTTTTTTAAAAAACAATATCATATCAAGAAACAATTGAAAAAAATGCTAGAATACTACGAATAATTATTAATAAATAAATTAAATTCTTCAAGATATTTTATCGCATTTAACAAAAAAATACATAACAAAATAATATATTAATTATATGATATATTTTACGATTGAAATTATTAGAAATTTAGAGCATTTACGGAAGCTCCAGGCCCTTTATATATTGCGTTATGAAATAATTTATGATTAAATAATCAAAAATAAGTAACTATTAATTAATAAGTTTTACTGAATTAAAATGCATGAATTATGTAAAACTTATTAATTACTACTTACTTATTTTTGATTATTTAACTATATTTGACGAACGCAGAATTCAAGAGAAAATAAGAAATTAAAAGCAATCGAAAAGAATATTAAGTCCAGCCTATGAATCATAAAAAATACTTGATATGTGACTAGCCATTTTAAGTGAGACAGCTCGATTATATTTTTGCTCTATATCAATTGCAGTCTATTTATCTTGAAATAATTCATTTGTGATGAAAGGTATATTTAACATATTCTGATCACGTTAATTATGTAGAATCTTTCCTGACAAGAACTGTAGTGAGAAGTGTTTTTGATAACTCGGTCATCATTAATGTGTTTGAACAATGTTACTTTGATTACGCAGGTAAATGCAAGGTATTTTGGACCATTGTTAGATTTGTGCGAATGTTTTATTTCCAATGCAATAATTCTACTTTTTAATTTGTATCTTAAGCATAAAAGTGTTATTTCAGTGGACCATAGATTATGTAATCTCATCTGCTTCCCATTAAAGACATTTGAAGATACAAAATACCCAAGTACTACAAGCTTATTTGCCTCTTATGGCAATATTATCATATCTGTATCTCTCTATTATCTTAATGGAAAAATTTAACTCAGACAATTTTGAACAATTTTTATAAACATATGCTTTATTACACTGAAGTCTGTGCTACAGAAATAAAAAGAGCTTGGTATAATTTTCATGTTATTACCTTTGAAAGAATGGATGATGCTTTTCTTTTGGGATATAGTATATATTTTGCCTTGATATAGTCTTTTAACCCAATCAGTTTGAAAAATGATATTGTCAAGCAGCTTGTTGTTCTTATTCAATATGGGACTGGATCAGGGATAACTGTGGATTATCTATGCTTATCCACAGTAATTAGTTTTCACATGACAAGATACTCAAACAGAAAGAAAACCACATATTTGAAAATTATATTTAATCTGTAGATTCAGGTCTAAGTAATTTTTCTATCATAAAATGAGAGTAGAGAGAGAAGTCAATCGAAATTCAATACTACGATTGTGACTTATTAGGAGATAAATCTGGAAAAAAAAAGCATTCCTAATTTATTTATTCTTCAGAATATTTGCAGAATTGGTGATAAGAACTATTCAGAAATTCATCTATACTAGAATTTATAAGGCTATTGATTATTGCTTCAATTAACCACACAAATGCAATTGATCATGAAGGGGATAAATTAAGTAAAGTACAAGCAAAACTGCACAGAAAAATATCTCTTAATAAATATAAAATTGTGCAACTGATTTAACATCTTTGACTTTCAATATAATATTTCATATATATTAATAAACTTTATAGTTGTTTATATATTAAAGATTTCATTGAATGTTAAACCAAAACAACTATAATAAATAACGCTAAATTAGGTCATACTTGGTTGAATACTTCATTTGAATATAATATAAAAGAGAAGGATACATTGTACTTCTTGGTAAGAAATCTTTTGCAGTGCCGTGAAAATATTATTGTTATTAAATGCGATATAGAAGTGTTTCGTGAAATGAAAGATGTAGATTTTAAATTATGGATCTAAGTGCTTATAACATCTCTTTTTATGTAGTTTTTGTAATTAAAATATCCTATTAAAGTTTTTAAAATTCTACAAAACACTCTGTCAGTTGTTTTCATTAAAATATTAAAGTTCATTGGCAGTTTTTTATTTGTAGTAGGTGAATATAAAGTAACAGTTAAAAATTTTTTAAAGTATCTATAAAAAATCCAAGTGATATTGATATATTAAATGTGAACTTTGTGTTAAATGCATTTGCAAAAATCTATTAAATATGAAGTTGTGAAATCCCAATTATTAAAGTTTTTATCAAATACTTACAAATAACTTTATGATTTAAAGATATAAAAATTCCAAATTTGCAAAAGATTTAAGTTTTTTTTTCACTAAATACTGAATCTTTGTGAAAACAAGTTTCCATATGCACGCGTAAAACAATCACGTATAATTCTTTAAGAATTATTAAACCACTATTTGAAATTTACAATACGTAATAATAAAACATTTATCTGCATTTCTTTTTATCCCGTGAATTTGAATTAAAGTATTCATGCTTCTAAAAAATTTCTTAAATTTCATTCCTTCAAATGAATTTATGGTAAAAACTTTCTTAGAAAAATACAAAGCATTATTTTCTCAATTTAATGAAACTTGCAGTAATTTTAAAAACAAAAGCATTTAAATACAATAAATGTATTTTTCAAATGATAAAATCAAGCGAAAACATCTTCCAAAGAATGCTTTAACCACATTTTTGAAATGAAAAACAATGTTTTACATAACATGTCCCGACCATTATCTTAAAATGACAATTTTTTTTAAACTTATATTACTTCCAAAATATATTTGTTTTGTATATATCATAAATATAAAATAAATTTCCTTTGTATTATTTTTAGAAAAATGTCATATTTATGAGACATCTTATTGCTCTATTGAAGAGCTTGTAAAACAAGTTTGAATCTATACAATTTGATTTGTATTGAACAATCAAGTCAAGATTATGTGTATCACAGATCAAATGGGCATTTATTTGTGGCACCGAAATGGAACGAAGCAAAGGAAGCCGAGAGTGAAGTTAATGAAAACGAGAACGATATTGACTGGCAATTCGATCAGACTAATTGCTAAGTATGCTTCATTTGGCTTTGTCATAGGAGAAAACGAGGGGTTGCTGATAATATGTGTCTGTGAGACGGTGTCTGTATTTTAACATTTTATACTCTCAATTACTTCCTCCACTGCAATGGAAGCCATTTGAGCATGATAAGAGCATAAGAATCTGTAAGAATTTTCCATCGAGTTTCTGATGCCTTACATTATTTTTTGAGACAAATAATCTGAAATTCGAAGAAATTCACGAGGTATTTATTTATTTCTATGCATGAAAATAAAGATTAACTTTCGAGCAAAATCGATGTAATCAATGAATTATGTTTTTATGCGATTTAAAATGTAAAAATTAAAAAAATTAATAATAAAAACTTTAATGTTTGCCAAATTATAAGGTTTTGGTTAAAGAATAAAAGTTAAAACGAATCATATCAAAAATAAATTTATGAAACTGAGAAAATCCAATTAGGATTACTTCAGGAATAACAAAAACAGGGGATAATTGAAATAAACTGTGTCAAATTTACTAATAATTAATGAGTAAAAAACTGCTGAAAATAAAATGCCAAACTCTTTCATATAGCATCGTAAATACTTTTAAAAATTACTATAACATAGAAAAATTAGGCAAGAGTTAACAAATGTCAAAGTATATGGTACTCTCTGTATCATAGAATTTTAACATTTAACTATTAATATTTCAAATTGTTTTTTTTTTATCAAACAATGCCTGCTGCACAATCAATAAATAACTTATTTCAAAACATATATCTACTATGGAATCACTTCCTAAATTGTCTAAAAATAACTTTTTTTTAAACGCTATAATTTTAAACTAAAAAGTACGAATAAAATAACACCTACTTAGAATCAGGAATAATAAATATAATTTTATTAAAAACTATATTATTTGGAAATAAAGAGATTAATAAAACAACATAACAAATAAATTACTTTATTTTAAATCCTCCTATGATTTTTTATTTAGATGTATAATTCAAGAATGATTGTTTTTTTAAAATAAATTTCTTATTAATAAATTTATCGTAAAGGAGAATGCTGTGTGTGTGTTAAATCAATAAAATTAATTATTTAGCTGGTTTAGTTTATTTACTCTTCAGTGATTATTTTTTAACCCGTGTTGAATAAATGAACTGGAATTTATAGTTTCATGCTAACTCCAAACCACTGTAAGCATTCGCGCTTAAGATAGAAGAAGATTCCTAACAGTTAAACTAAAAGTTAGCACCGTTAGTTATACTATTCAGTGCAATTAAATAGAAATTTAAAATCAAATTAATGCAAACCTCCATATAAATGTAAAAATAAAAGAGAAAAAACATAAGTACCTTTGAAAATGTTTAGTTAAATTATATTGGAGTATAAAGTAAAAATTGGGAACATAAAACTGAGGTATTTCCATGAAAAATCTTTTATTAAAATTATGCTGTAGGGTGGAAAATGGGAGAAATAATTTTCTCAGCAGAGTTTAATGCAAGTTAATGTACAAAATAAAGTAGTAATAATCAAAATAAGAGGCACCATATGACGAATTTTTATTGCTTTGTTTCCATTGCTTTTTATTGCTTCATTTAACACTCTACGTAGACACGTTGTTCAACGATAAAAGCGTCTTCTGTTCTGTCTATGAGGCTATTGATCAACGACTGTGATAATAATTGTCATTAAGTCAGTCTTAACTAATGAAAGCTCCTAGGAAAGATTTTCTTTAAAATGGTTTTTTTGTAGAGCATTTTACTATTTCTGAATATGAGATGCAGTGGTCTGGTTAGTTAGGACATTGTTCTCATTACTAGATGGTAGTAAATTCAAATCCCAACGACGAACTCGACGGATCTTCGATTAATATCGACCATCCGTCGTGTTCACTAAAGGCGTCTGAAGCATGTTAAATAAGTCACGGTTCGCAATGTCTTCCAAGTGAAATGATAAAGCTGAAGACGGCAGGTTATGTGTTTAGGGGTATTCTACTTGATCCTTGCATCTAAATTACGAACACTCTCATCTAGCTGCTTCCACTGCTGATAGAGCAAAACTCAGGGCTATGTACCGAGAAGTGGTGCCACAACAACAAGAAGTGTTGTATGGGAGTGTGGTCTGGAAATTTCAAGAATCACTCTATAAGGTGAGTTCTTTTTTCTTCAAATTGATAACTGTCAGGCTAATCTTGGTGTGAAAGGCAACATTGTTCATGAAATAAACTGGTCTCCTACAATTCCTTTAAAAAGTCAAATATAAAGTTTGAAAATATCATACTAATATGCTCCGCTGTCGCTGTGCGAGCAGATAATATGGAGATGGTGTGTTCTCCTCCAGCAGAATCTTTGTTCACATAAATACTCTAATACCATCAAAATGATTGATTTAACTGATGTTTGTCGAATGATAACATCCCTTTAAGTAAGAATATTTAAAAAATTTCTTTGAGTGCTAAATTTAAATACTCCTAGCTGAAGAGGACACGGCACTAATCGGAATAGGCTGTAAGACTGTTGGGGTCTCCTAAAATATTACGTGAAAGTAACTCATATTATTGGTTTCCAGGAACAGATGTCTCTCATTTAATCGTCTGTACACAGTAACATTGCTTCAAATGCTGCAGCCAGGAATTATGAGACAGATGTTCACCAATTACTTCGGTGCATTTAAAGACACATAGTGATACTCCGAAAGAATATTGACTCTTAAGCAACCTTATATTTTCTCCTAGGTATCGTCTCTAACGTCAGAAACTTGACATAATTTGGACGCTATTATATGCGGCATTTATAGTTAATGAGCGACTTTCGTAGTGATTTTTTTAGCATTAAACCCACCAAAGGAGCTTCTTTGCAATTCACGGTTTAAAGGAGAATATGAGTCATTATTTTAACTGCAAAAAAAAAAATTATTCATAAAAATATGACAGCATGTTTTTTTCGTCTGCAAGCAAAATTTTAAATACAGATGAATTTAGTAATACTTCAAAAAGCTTCCAATTAAAAAAAAGCGTCTTTTTTGCCATTAAATAGACATTAGATATAGATGCACAAACTTATATAATATGTTTACTTATTCTATATAACAGAAATTTTTAAAATATTAGTGGTAAAATTTCTGTTTATTGGATCATAAAATTTTTGTAATTAATTTGTGCATAATCCCTGTGTAAACACTGTAATAAAAAGTGTATTTTTATTCTAAAACATAATCAAAGAATAAGCATTTAGATAACTCATTTTCAACTATTCATTTAGTTATTCAGAATTTGCTAGAGCTTTTGCAAAAGAAAGAGACCTAATTTCATCTTGTAGTGAAGGTGCTATATTTTGTAGAAGCTGTTTATGATTGAAAGTACATAAATTTTGACTATCCAGTTTAACAATGAAAGTAAATTGAAAGATACTGGCAATTGACCATCAATCTCTCTCTTTCTCTCTCAAGTAAGAAAACGAAAGCTTGTAATTAAATAATGACAATCATACATAACCATAGTACCAAGTTAAAACAAACAGAATACTCTTCTATCATTTAATCTGTTATTCAAATTCACAGAAAAGAGAAGAAAAGGCAATATTATAAAGTATACCATTTTAATAAAGAAAATGCAAATTCAACATTAGATAAATTTTTTAATAAATTTTTCATATTTTGTTCAAATTCATAACACAAGAATTAGAATCGAAAAATCTTTTATTTAAATATAAGAGAATCCTAGATTAATTTATGCATTGTTCTTCATTCAATGAAACTTATATAATCAATAATCATTAAGTGAAATTTCGCTTGCAATAAGCATTCCAATAACATTCAAATGTAAAATTTGTTTCTAAGAAATAAAATCTAAGTTTTCAAATTTATCTGTATTTGAAAATTAAAGAACAGCGAAAATAAATAGATAACTGAAAATATATGTTGATATTGAAACACACAGGAATATGTACATAGAACGAAAATATGTGAGAAAATGTTGCATTATCTATTTTTTAACTTTTTTGGTTTTAGTTCTTATTTCAAAAAGAAAGAAATGGGAAAAAATTGTATACAAATTTGACATATATCAGTTTAAAAAAAAAAAAAAAGAACAACTTGGTTGTAATTAGTGTATATGAAATGCAGAAAAATGGGAATATATAGAAAGAAATTATATTTTATATAGGAGTTTTTCCTCCTTTATGATTTTACTGCATAATATGTAAATGAATCTATGAATGCATTTTCATTCTGTTTGTTTTGAGAATTCTTTTTATCTGACGTTGAAGTGAGCACGGTTGCACGGAATGAAATAATACTCACATCAGGATGTGATGTGGTGATAACCTGATTGGTTTGGGCGTCATTCTTGTTATTGCAATGCAGTGAGTTCTAATCATAAAGCTACAGATAATTCGTCATGTTCACTAATGGATACTGAAGCACATAAAGTATGCAGTAGTCACAATGTACTCCATATGGTTTGATATCTCTAGGGGTGGCGGAGCAAGTCTGGGGGATTTTCTTCTTGATCCGTTCCTAACTATGAATTAAACTTTATTCTTGGCGCAGCATGTCCATATTTGGACCTTGCGCCATTTGAGATCACGATAGCACGTTTACTTATTGCACCACTATATAAAGACATCATCACTTCAACACCTTGTGCCAAAATGGTGCTATAGCCAACTGTTTGAACATTTGAAATAAATAAAATGTTTATCCCATACTAACTTTAAATAAAATCTTTGTTTTATTCCAACAATTTGATTGCAGCGTTGATAATTAATTTATATTGTAATTCGTGCTGATGTAAACTTTCTGTTATGTTTCTTATATACTGCAGCATTTAACGATATAATGTTGCCCTGAAAATTTTAACACTTCAAATAATGAAAGTGTGTGCGATCCTTTTTTTTTTTTTTTTTTTTTAAATGGTAATCTGTGTGTCACTGAAAGTTTCTTCTACATTCATAGATTGTAATTTGTTTTCTAAAAAAATGATATTTTGAATCGTTAAAAAGTATTATTTCCATCGAATATGTTTTAACTTTTCCCATTAAACCACTATCAGGTTAATTGGAAAATGATAAAAACGAACCTTTATTTTAATATTTAATAACTTTTCAATCAAAGGAATTCTTAAGTAATCAACATATCACTCTATCTGCTTTTAACCTTATTCGTTGTCTAAAAGTGTTATGAGGGACGCTAAATTAACAGTAAAAAAATATCATTAAAAATATACATAAAATTAGCGTTATTTTTCTAAATCACATTTCTTCCCGTCCAATGCTAAATCCATGAAATTTAAGAACTTCAAAACCTGATGGATTTAATACTATTGTAACAAGAGAAATCATTATCACTCACTTTATTTGATATTCTGTATTTGACCAGAAATGCACAGGAGAAAAAGAATTTTTAACGGTGGTATCAAGCAAGAAACCGTAGATGTTATGCAAGAGCTACACGATGAGTTCTTAAAATTACCTATCTGTTGGTGTACCAACAATGTACTCTAAGCAATTGTTACGATATCTTACTTTTTCTTTTGATTCTTTTTTCTAGCTAACAATCTATGAGTAATAACTTGTTCCAGTTAATTTATAAGAACAAACACATATTTTACTTAAAAAAACTTTGCTTGTGTAGTGTCTAATTATTGAAGTAGAATTTAAATATTTTTTGGTTGTATACTTAATTTATTGTTCTGCAATAAATAAACTTTTTTAATAAAAGAAATAAAGTGAATAGAAAAGAATATTTTATGTGTAAATGAAACAAAATAGGTGATCCATTTTGATTTTTTAATTGGAATTATTTAATTATACTCTCAGTATAATTAATTTAAATGAATTAATTTGTAAGAGGATCTACTTTAGTTAAATTAAAATATATCTGTATAAGTTATTATTCAGTTTGTCTGCCAATTTTTGGTCCGAGTTTGTGTTGAGCAAGGCTGCATGGATTGGTTCAAATTCATAAAAGATGTCGGTTTTTGGCATTGAAAATAAAAATAAGTTTTCTTTCGAAATTTCAATTTCATAGTCATTAATTAATGAAAAATGAATGAAAATTGATTTAAAATCTCCTTTTGAAATTGTTTATCGCAGGGCGCAATTAGTATAAGTCATGCAGCATTTAGCCCGGAACTCTTCTTGCTTCAAGGAAGAAGAATTTGCACTTTTTTTTAAATTGCCTTCAATGAGTTGTTATTGGGAATAGGAAAAAATAGTTATAGCAACAGATTCCCCATACTTTCAACATTTACAAAGGGTAATTTTTTTTTTTTTATAAAACACTGTATTTAATTTTATGATTTTTGAAAATGTATTGTTTCCATTTTTCTCAATGCAACGTAGAAAAGAAAGTCAATGGAACATGGATAAGATGAGAACCGGACTTCATTATTTAATAACTTCGTTAGAAAGAAAAAAAATTTTTCAGCTTTATACTCTTTATTCAGTTTATTTTTAGGCAATCCGTACAAGACTTCTTTTCGTGATGCAAAATGTCATTCTGAAAAGCTATTAATTAAATTATTTTGCAATGTATACATTTTTATGTATTGAACTGTAGAACTTTCCATTTTAATGTTTAAACTGAAACTTCAGTTAAGCCGTAGGTCCCGGTCTACTTAGCCCTCGTGTGCAAAAAAATGACCGTTGATCGACAAACCAACCATACCAACTAACCGAAACTTCAGTTGAAAGTGTTTTTTTCACTTTTTGAGGTGTTTCAGTATGAAATATATACAAAAAATCTAAATTATATATACAAAAATTCTGATCTTTTGTTTCCGTTTAATTTATTTAATATTTCTCTTTTCGATTAACAAAAATTACAGATTAGATATTAAATCTATTTTGTGATATAAGCACTTTAATGTATTAAACAGTAAAATTCCATGTTTTTTAGGTCTAAATTAAAATTTAAGTTATGTAATTTTTAAAATCCTATGAGATTTTACTTATTTTTCGGTTATGTGTGTGTGATATATATATATTTATATAATATATATATATATATAATATATATATTAATATAATATAATATAATATAATATAATATAATATAATATAATATAATATATATATATATATATATATATATATATATATATATATATATATATATATATATATATATATATATATATATATATATATATATATATATATATATATATATATAATGAATCTAATGATGTATGTTCTGTTTCTCGAATTTTATTGCAAGAATTTAATATTTGTCATCTTAGTTTACAAGTTAACGAAATCCCTGAGAGAAATCTAAACGTGCTTATCTAAACTAAATAAACTTGATGAAATCAGGTGTAAACTATAAACTCATCGAACCAGTTGTAAAATGGTTTAAAAGAAATGCAGCGAGCCCGCGAATCATCTTCATTCAGCTAGAAAGAAATGAAATAAATATAGTTGAAAGGAAAGCTTCCATTTACTAAACTACTCTTTTGCTTTTCTGAAATATCAATTAAGCAACATTAATAAATATTCATATAAATATGTTGAAGATTATACTACTGGCATATCTTATGAAATTGGTTCGTCTCATAATTTTTCTATTAAATCAGAACGCTTCATTGAATGTTTCTTTTCCAAATTTAGTCTCACAATAAACTAAAATATAATTTACAAACATTAAATTTTATCATACCTGCCACCAGCATAGGCATCTGCAGTGTCAAAAATGTTTATCCCATGGTCGTAGGCTGTTTGTACAATTTCTTCAGCTTGCTGCAAAACATAAAAGCAGAATATTTTAGAATATGAATTTATGAACAAAATGAAATAGATATATTATGAGTAACACTTTATGGATACTATTATTACTTTTTAAATTAAAATTATTTGATTTATGGTAGCGAATTTTAAGCAAATTTCATTAAAAAACTCCAATTATGTAAGGAAATTATTTATCATGTATTTTAAACGATAAAAATAAATTTAATCTTTTCAAAATGATGAAAGTGAAAAAAAATATACTTAACAAGATAGCGTTTTATTTTAACGTTATAAACATTACTATTTTTACTTCCAGTTTTCAAAACAATTCTTTTATTTTCTTTTGAAAATTAAAATTTATTAATTTTTTTAGTTTAAAAGTAGTTTTATAAAATCTCTGTGGAGATTAAAAGAGAAATTAACTTCAGCTTCTTTAGCATATTAGTTGTTTTATTCGATTTTTATTTTTTGAAGACTAAATTATCTTATTAAAATGCTCACATTAGCGTAAAATCTAAATATTTAATGCCTAAAAGAACAGCATTTGGTACAGATACCGTATAATCAAGGATGTTAAATTCTAAAAGTTAGGTGGTTTTGTTTTGGCAAATTTTCTTATGTATCTAGCAGCCTGGCATTTACTGCGTCATAGATATGGAGAAATATAAGAATTTGGCAAAAAGTCTGTTTTGGCAACCTTAATATTTACTTAATCACGAGACATTACAATACACCATCTTGATAGCAAGTGTTTGTCGCCAAAAGAAATCAGAATTTGGCATTCTAGATTATATGGCATTTGTGTATGTGTGTGTGCCCAGCATTTTAACATTACCTAGTGTTTCGACCAGTTTTAAGGTCTTATATATACCGCGTAAGTTACTTTCTATGAGGATTTTCTACAAATTAGGAGGCCCTACTCACGTGCTTTAAGAGAGAAAACCTGGAAAACTCTTACATTCTCCACTCAACAGACGCCGATCTGGCAGCCGAATGGATAGCGCTTTTGCCTTCGGTTCAAAAGTTCGTGGGTTCTAATAACACTTTGGGCATGGATGTTTGTAGTGGCTCGGAATCCATTTTAAACCGTAGGTCCCGGTCTAGTTAGCCCTCGTGTGCAAAAAATGACCGTTGAGCGACAAACAAACCTCTCAACAAACTTGTGAGCAGAATCGCAACACAGCTCCAATAATAACATTATTTAACGTAGAATTTTGAATTTAAAAACTGATAATTTTCCGTATATCTCAATTTTTTTACAGATTTATGAATCTGTAAATACAAGTAAAGCCATTTAAATAGTATAGTGATGGAAAATGACAGTTTTCATTAGGTAAATTTATTTCAGTGTTGTTTAGCAGTAAAATGGCTTCGGAATTCAATATCTGATGGATTATAATAGATCGAGATTCTTGCTTAATTTTCTTACTAAGTGAATATGGAATTAATATAACTATAGCAGAATTATATAAGAGGCAGTGGCATAGAAAACCAGAACAGTTTTTCGAGTGCTAAAATTTTGATAAAGAGTTTCTCTCAACTTATTGCTATTGATCTTTCAAGGGTTAAAGAGTATTTTAAAGAAGCTTTTACAGTACTCCAGAACTAAACCTAAACTACATAAATGAAGGAAAAAGTTAAAATACAATTGGAAAGCTACCAGTTTAATTTTAAGTGCATCGTTTTGTTTTTAGTTTCTTTTCCATCCTAAATATATTTCTGATCAACAATAAACTTAGAAGAACCTGGAACCGGTGCAAGGATTTAAAAATAACACACACTTCGCTAATAAATTATTGACTTTCCCTCTTACTTTGGCTAGTACGAGATTTCACTGCACAACTCTGAATACGCTTCATTTGAAGATCACTTGCAGCACCCTTAGCTACACATTAGTGGAATATAGTTGTATGTTGAAATAAAACGAATAATTCACTTCAATCTGTGAACTCAACATACGGTTACCCTCTGTTTGAAATACCATTGCTGAAATGGTTAAATTAAAAATTTCCATCTAATACGTATTTTGTATGCAGTAAAAAAAAACAACCAAAATAACAAATTTTACGTCCAATTTAAAAATGAGATTCATTTCTGCCTAGTGGTTTCTGACATTTAATATTTTAGCTCATATATTGAATAAGACTTAAGTCAGAGCAATTTTTTTATTTTAAAATAATTTTTTCCAAAAATATAACTAGTTTAGGAAGATTATGATTCACAGCCCAACTATTTTTTCTTCATTAATTTTAAGTATCTTAATTTATCATTTAATAAAATGCTTTCTATAGAGTTGTTTTTATTAATAAAAATTACTGTACTATTTAACATGAATATACAAAATAATGATTTGATATTGATTGTATTTTAAAGAAATTATTTTATCAGTTGTATTGTATAGCATTACAAAACGCTACAGAATTATTGAAAGCTTAAAGTTGAGGAATGATTGGAAAGTTTAGATGTGTTGCAAATTAAAGCGGAAAATGAATGGAATCATTAGCACAAAATATACATTGGTCTAAAAATGTTTTTCTCCATTTAACAGTTGAATAATAGCAGGGATTAAAGAAGACTTGAATATTTATTTTTAGTGATGAATGTGTGGGAATAAAAAGTATAAATTGTAGGACAACAAAAATTAAAGTGTTAGAAAACGAAAAAGTGCTTTTATATCTGTAGAAGGGTTCGACTAGGAATCAGGGCATCAGCTTTCGATTTGGTAGAGTCAGGATCCATTCCCAATGAGTCCAAAGATTCACCAAGTACATGCGATATACGTGCTCGTTAAATCGAAAGTCCACGATCAGTTGTTGAGCAGTTGCCATGGGTATAATGGTCTGGCGAAAATTTAATCCCCTTCTAGATCACAGTCAAAATTGGGCGAGTGGGTATTTCAGTGGTGCCATCTATCGGAGGAATATTAGAATAAAGTCGTACTTTTATCTTCGTGGTGCTCTGATTGACTAAAAGATCCACTCTTCTGACTTAATTTCGGCTAACGATCTTGGCTCGCCCAAGAGTCAAAAGTAGCAAAAAAGTAACACGGTTAGAAAATAATTATCAAGCCCTCGAAGTATCAAAAGGTGTATTTTTTTTTAAAGATTTAACCTTCATATCAAGACCATCAATGAACTGTTTTAAGAGAGAAAAGTATTTCATACTTGAAAATATTACTTCAAAGATATAAAGAGGCTTCCGATTCATCATTGTATATATCTCTCTTCTTAATGACTTAAATTGATTAAATTTATTAAAAGAATAATTTTTACTGTTACTCTGAAAATTTTGTTGCTTAAATACTAATATCATTTTTTTCAAAGTAATAAAAGATGTCAAATTAGTGGTTGTAGTACTTATATATATGTTTAGCATTAATAAAAATTAAAGTTAAGTTTCCATTCATATTACTCACTTACACCAACAAATTTAAATTTATTTTTAAAAAGGATGCATGATGGCAAATTCATCCTTTCACTATGATCTATCATAATTGCTATAAAACGAATGAAAACCACAACTTATTCTCATATTTATAGTAAATTTTACTTAAGAATTACCATCGACTTTTAATAGATGTTTTGTAAAATGCCACATTTGGAAAAGAGAACATACCAGTGTTTTATCGATTCAACCATAGGATAAAATTCTCAGCGTGTTTGTGTGTTTACTTACTGTATATGTTAAAAAAATGATCAGTTAAAAAAATCTCCAGTATTTTTTATTTTACAGAACCGTGTGTAAAGTTTTCAGTGTATTTAAGTTAAGACTAATTGATATTGTGTTAGCTTGGCTACTTTAATGATACTTTGCCCTTAAGTTTATTTTTGAGCCTTTCAAAGAAATATGTGAAAAATTGCTAATAATCATGTTAAAAGACATGCTAAAGAGAGAGAGATTTAATATTTTTGATGATTTCATGTATAAATAATACATGTGGCGGATGTAAAACCATAACCAATAAATTTTAACTGACGTTTTTAAAGCACACTAGCTCATAGACATGGTCACTACACATAGTCACCAATACATAGCCTCATATATAATTGTTAGCCAGAAGAATATTAATTTGGTCCTTACTTATGTGTTGAACGGCCACAATGATCTAATGAATTACTATAATTCTTGGTCTCTTAAGAATAAAAAAAATCTTCAATCTTTATGCAAAGATGATGAAAATATTTTTCAAACCTATTTAAAATGAAATGATTATCTCAAAGAAATATTTGACTAATGGATCTTCACTGGTGTAGAATAACGGCTTACTTTCACAGTTTGGAAACTATGGAGATTGTAACTTGAAATTTATATCCAGTATAGCAAAATGTAGATAATAAGATTAGCAATCCAAGAAACACTTGGATAGCTATTTGCTAATAAGTTAAAAGGATTGCTAATAAGTTAAAAAACAAATTCATTTTAGTAAACTAATACATATCTGCAAAGCTATATATTTATGTAGAGTAACGGCTTACTTTTCTGGTTTTCAAACTATACAGATTATAACTGGTATGTATACCCAATGTAGCAAAATCGAGATAATAAGATTAGCAATCCCAGAAACATTTTTTAGATTAAAAAAATAAATTAGTTTTAATAGTAAAGTAATTTATATCTGCAAGGCTATATATTATGAAAGAGGTTGGTATATTTCTTCTGCACAAAACACTTTTTAAGCGAAAATATTTCGAGCCACAATATATATAGAAAAATATACATTTTCAGATTTGAAGCTGTTAAAATTGAATTTATCTTTTAACTCAATTAAAAATTAATAAATCAATAGAGTTTAATGATCTTGAATCAGTTTTCAATGATCAGCGTGAGAAAAAGTCCTAATTAAATTAAAATATGGTACTATTAATAAAGACTTCAAATAGTGTTATATACAACTTGTGTAAAAGAAATAATAGTATTTGATAATTGAATAACGTTATTGGCTACAGTTAAATATTTAATATTTTCAAAATTAAAAATAAAAATGCATGAAAGTTGTAAACCCAGAATATTTAATAATTGTGCAAATATCCCTTTTCATTTCCGCCAGTTATTTATACAACTTATTTAAATTTTACAATATCTTTTCTTTCCAAAATTATATTCATATGTTTGATAATAAATTGTTAGAATAAAATCTGTTTTATTTTGAGAAAAAAATGTTTTAAAATGTATTTTTAATCACATTAAAAGAGCAAGACAGTCAGAAATAGTCTCTAAGAAATAAAAAATACTTACTATTTAGCAATATCAAATTTCTTACAAAAATCGTCTAACCTTTTTCAAAGATAGAAATTCAGCTTATGTTTATTTAAGATAATATTATATATCTGAAAATTTCATGATTTTAGTCAAGTTATCTATTTATAAAGGATATTGAGATTATATATCGTATATATTTTCTGAACTAAGGGACATACATTTGTTTTTCTTTCCGCAAACAGAAGTAAAGATAGCTTTCAGAAGTTAAAAATGAGTAAACTCAAGGGAATTTTTAAAGAAACTTTAAGTTATTATGCAGTAAAAATTTAGTTTTATATCTACTCTTAGGATTATAGTTTGAATTGAATCAAAGAATTTTAATCTTAAATACAGTCAAAACAGATAAAGTTATAGATTTATAATACTATATTTTATTTGTATAAGATTTCGAAACTTTTTCCTAAAGTAAAAGGCTTAAAGCCTTTGAAAAATAAATATATAAAATATTGATTTAAGCTTAAAAAAGGTCTTTAATAATACTAAAATATTTTATTACTATAATAAATTAATTATATTTAGTAGTGATAATTTTATTAGTATAATTAATAATTTTATTAGTATAATGATAATTTTATTAGTATTTAATAGTATAATTAAATTTTTATAACTATAAGTATATATAATAAATAATGATATAGAATAAAGTTTGCACATGTATTATCATTTGCTTAGTAATAAAATAATAGATTTCTCAATTGGTAATTATCGATCTTAAAATTTTAGCTGAATATTGTTTTTATTTATTTAATATTAGAACTTTAATATATGATCGGTATTTGTCCAGTATATCAGGATACATTTTTTGCACTATTTTCAGGTAATGCTTCTAAATTCAAAGAGGTAAAAATATAACTTAATACTATTTGACTATTTCACGAATCTACATTTCTCAAAAATTGAGTCAAATGCACGAAAGTACTATAAACATGAAGGCTTTAGATTGTTTAGGAACTGAATATGCCAACTGTCTGCAACAATCAAATTATTTACAAACTGATGTAGGAAAATATGGATGTTCAGAATAGGTGAAAATATTCTAACTGCAATTTAATATTCATATAAATGAATAAATAAGCAGTCTCGATTTCATGTTACATACTAAAAATAAGCTGAATAAACCATTTTGAATGAGTATTAATTGGCAATAAAGTAAAGTGCTATTAACATCACAAAAAATTTACTGATTATTATTGAATTATGGTCTCAAGTATTTTTTTCAAAACCTCTTTACCTAAATTAAGTTGTTAATAATTCATTTTGTTTTTATTAATGTCTACCTATTATTAGAAAATTAAGATAGATATTTTGCAAAGAACTCACTTACTATTCATAGTATTTGATAAATTAAATAACTCGGATGCGGTGATTATTTCAGAAATGAAATGGATAGTACATTTGCTTATGCATATAATAATGGCTCCAAAATCTTGATATTGAAATGTCAAAATCTGTTACAAAACTTGTAAGTGCAGAGCACAATACTCTCTATTACAGTAAAAAATACAATAAGGCCATTAATTCTTCCAGTGTGATAATAACAACTGCGAACCGATTTGTATCATGTGGCCTTATTTAGAAATCTTCAACTATTACATAATATCAATGACCTTATTTAGAAATCTTCAACTATTACATAATACCATGAATCCACTACAAAACAAGGAGGCTTTTTATGAAACAATAAATGTAACCTTATAGATTTATGGTATAAAGTACTTTTAATGCTACGTCAATATACAAATTAAAATATTTTAGAAACATGTGAAATAAATGCTAGTAAAAAATCCGTTAAGTTGCTTCTTTCTTAAAGTTAATTTGCTTATATTCAATATGAGTTTTCATGTAAAATTATTACTAAAATACACTCTAATATTTGATAGCACTAAAATCGAGGCGAAAAATAAAAACTAGACAATGTTGTATTTATCAAACAAATATTTTAATCTTCTAAAACTGACACTTTAATCACCCCTGAGTTGATTTAATATACTGAATATACACCTGACCATTGTGAACGAGGTTAAAACCTGACCACAAATCAACAGCAAGATATACGGCTGCTTAAATCTGTTCATCTTTGAGTACTAGAACTAAGATCCCATACGGAAGACTAAATCCCTCTTCCTGGCTATCCGTTTTTATGGGAGGTGGTCCTGATCAATATCTCCAGAAGCAAACTTACTTTCGTGTTCTGAAACTTGGATTAAGAAAGGAGAGGGAAAAGGAAGCTATAAATCATAACGCACGATGCTCAAGCGTACTCTCAGACAGAAGATAATGTATTAAACAATGGGCGGAGTTTTCAGACGCGGGCAACAAAGAAAAAAAAAAACTCCATTCTACCATGTTCTAGGGGAGTAAACAAACATTGTCAGAGGATTTTCAGCCAATAAAGGATTTAAAAGGATTCTGAGCTGCTGTAGGTAATCTGGGATTATATATTTTTTTAGAAATAAAATGGAAAAAAAAGTATTGAGAAATAAACTGAGGCCAGGCACATAAGGAAATAGGTTAAGAGTTTCTTATCGTTTATCGATACTAAGAGTATTCATTTATTAGTTTTAACACTTTTGAAAAGTGAAGAAAGTTTCTTGTGTATTTGCTGGTGTATTAGAGATATGAATGTACTTTCAGAAAAATAGATGATGTAAATTATTGATTTAATATTACAGTATATATATATATATATATATATATATATATATATATATATATATATATATATATATATATATATATATATATATATATATATATATATATATATATATATATATATATATATATATATGTACATATGTATATATATATATATATATTGTTGTTGTTGTCGTTATTTATGACACTTGGACAAGCCAATCTCGCAATGCCATTGGCTATGCGAATTTAAGTCTATAGAGTTCCTCTTTTGTTTAACCAGAGCAACATGAAGATGAAAGAGTACGATTCTGCTCTAAACTTCACCGATAGATGGCACCAACAGAGGATCCATTTCCTCAATTTTGACATTGATCTGAAAATGTAATATATATATCAAAGATCATTTGGGTTACTATTTGATAATTTTATAAGCTTCCTCCCTTGCATAGATGAAAAGGGCATATTATCTACATTTAATGGTTTTTAAATGCCTCATAAAAATTTCCAGCTATTAGGCTATGACCCTCTATATGACCAGGCACGCCATGACCATATATATGATGTACGATTTACAGTCAAGGAAATTAGTGTAATTTAGTTTTGATTTTTCACAGAAACGAAGAAATACAAATAGAATTTAGATAACTTAATATAGCAATTTCGATATTTAACGAAGTAGATGATTTTAGATAAAGCATGTAAAGTTGATTGTAAAATTTTTTTTAATATATAAATAACAAATGTTGCAAATTATAAGAAAAAAATTGTGTTTTTAATAAAATAATAAAATTTTTATTTAAATCAGATAAATTTGTAAGAAATATTTTGATCTTGAGTTATAAATGAAGAAAACATGGTATTTCCTCAAATAAAAGATAATTTGAGTTTATTTTTCTTACTAAAACATGTGACATGATGAAGTTACTTAGTTATTAAAAATTAAAGAGATTTTATGTGATTATTTGGTATTGTTTTTGTAAGGAATAGGATATAAAAATTTAAAAAAAAATCTTCAATTAAATACATGTTTCAAACACGTATTATAAAACGCATTTGAAGGGCTTCTGCACATCAATATTGAATGAAATGCATTAGTCAATTTGACTAGACTATAAATTTTTTTAGTTTGTAAAAGTGCGTGAAAAAATACGTTAAAGTGGCGCTTATTGTATATGATATGTAAAGAATAATCGCCAAATATATTTAATGAGTGGAATAAACGAATGCTACGTAAATTTAATATTGTGAAATACAAATAACCTCAGAGTAAAAAAAAAAAATGAAACTTATCAAAATTGCAAAATTTGTATAATTTAAACATAAAACGAAAAACGTGTTTTAAAAATTATCTAAATATTTGCTGCTAAGTGGAATGGAAAACAATTGATATGTGCATGATACATATTTTATGCATAGAATCTTAAGAAAATGTTATGAAAAAGTTAAATTAATATGCAATCAAATAAATATTTTTTACATCATGAGATCTTTATTTTACATTAAAATCAAGATTCAATATTGTCTCAATTCAAGAAAGAATAGATGAAATGTTTAAACATTAAGACTGTACAAATATTGTCTTTATATTTATACTAATATACATATTAAAAATGAAAAAAAGTATACATACCAATTACGTGTACGTGTAAATTATAGGGCATAATAACATGTATTTTTCAAAATTAAACGGTATTTTTAAAACTAATAATTTGTTTATTTTTGATGTTAATGGTGATTCCATTTTTATCATTTAGTTAACCTCTAAAATAAATTATTATTAAACTTTAAATTTCAGTATAATTATAATGCTTTTGTATTGCAATTGTATAAGTAAAACTAAAATTTCTCTCTGAAACAAAAAAGATAAAATTTCACATTTTTGAATAGTTTTATTTTATTTACCTTTTATATTTACAAGAAATGCAAAATAAAGTATTATATTTATGTGTAGTCAAATTTTAATTTTTGTTTAGAGATAAATATATATAAACATTTGTTTTTCTAAATATGATTCATTACAGCAAAAAATACAAGATTTAGCGTAACAGCGAAATATAATAATTATATTTCCGAAAAGAATTCTTGAGTAACTTTCGATGATTAAACAGAAAAGAATATATTTTAAGCGTTTCTGAGAAATAGCTCTAATTCGCGTGAAAAATTGTAATTAAATGATGTTGGCTGAACACTGTTTTTCTTAGTTACGTTATTTTGCTGAGAGAATTGCATTTCTCAAAGAATATATATATATATATAACATATATATATATACATATATATATATACATATATATATATATATATACATATATATATATTTCAAAAGCGAGTAGTCATAATTACATTGATAGCATAATTAATATAGATCAAAAACCTTTGTAAAAAAATAAAGTTCTTAATACATTATTCTTAATCGTTTTTAAACAAAATATTTGCAACAAGAATTATTAATTAATGTTTTGCAAATATTTATTCTTATATGAATATTATGAATTCAAAAATATAAAATAAGAAGATATTTATATAGTTAAAAATACTAATAAAATACTAATTTAAAAATTAATATATACATTTTTTTGGTAATAGTTCTTCAAATATGAATATTAATAAAAACAAAATTATCAAAAATTTTAAAGAAACTTTTTTTTATAAATTTAAAATTTTAAAAAATGAATTAGACTTTAACAGAAAAATGATTTATTAAATAAATTCAATGAGAGATGTTTACTTATTTTTATGTCTAACATGGGGGATTTTTCATGAAAAATTTCCCACAAACTGTTTTGATTCTCTTTCATTGCAAATCTTTCCATATTTATTATGAAAATATTACCTTCTCCATATCATTTTCTTAATTTTACTACTAAATTCCCAAATTATTTTAAATAAATGATCTCCTATTGGACCAAACATCACGTAATATCTATTTACTCTGAAATATAGATGTTTATTTATCTATATTTCAATTACTGATAAGTTATTTAACACAAAAATCGAGAAATATCAAGAAATTGTTTCTTAATCATTAAAGATAGAGTGTTTCTGTGGTTAGGTAGTCTGGAACTCAAATAAAAGACCATAGTGTTCGTAGAGTCTACGTAGATTTGCTAGTTGCAGCCTTCTGTTCAAAGTATTGTTTCAGAGGGAAAATATTAAAAAAAAAAATAGTTTATAAGATAAATTTCTTCCTAAAGTGTGTGATCAAAATTACAAATAATTTTCCGTGAGAACTTTGTGATAGAACTTCAGTCATCGTTAAAGCTCATTGTGTGGATTAAATGCAGAATACCCTTTATATAAAAAATATAAACATTGATTAACATATTTACCGTTTTGGATTAGTTTCACAAATTATCTTAAAAAAAATAACCTTTCATTCTTTAAAAGTTTCTAATAATTCCTCTGCCAATTCGGTGGTAATTTTTTTACATGTCAGTAAATGGTTTTTTAATTTAATTAATTTTCTTTCAGACATTCACAGAAAAACTTTCGAATCTTCAGTTTTTTACACAGTTAATCTCATTTTGGTGACCTTCTTTCGGTGAGTACTTTTTCAGCTATTGTTTTGTGTTTTACTTCGGAAATCCCATTATTCTAAAATTAAACATCAAGGCGAAATTATTTTTATCTTCTTATTTTGTTACACTTCACACATTGCAGGTTCTATTGTTTTTTTTTTATAAATAGAAAGGACAGATACTTAAGAAAAATCACTAGCTCTTGTTAAGACAGAGAAATACATGTTTTTAGGGAGAAATTTTCTTAAACCTTAAATGAGGCATTTTATTTTGATGCTTGCCGAGGAGTGATTTTAAAATGAGTAAAAAATATAATGATTAATACTATCATAAAAGAAATAGTTTTGCAAAAATGTCTAAATAAATGAAAAAATAAAATAAAAAAAATAAAAATATAAAAGCAATAAGTGATTTCTGTTTTTACATGGTTACATTTATTTTTTGATGAAATAGCAAGAAACAAACACTAAATAAAAAACCACAAATTAATCATTCTAAAACCATATGCGATGCAGATTTCTTACTACATTTGAGATTATTCTCTCACGGAAACCTATTTAGTGAGATGAATAAAATCTTATAATTAATTTTAAATTAAGATTAATAATTTTAAATTAAATTAAGTGAGAGAAAAAACAGTATATATTTCTAAAGTTAAGATTTAACAAATTTTAAAATTGCTTACTTAACAAAATTGAATAAAATGTAGAGGAAATTACAGTTCAAAGTAGATGATTAATAATAATAAACCAATAAGCACGCCTTCATCCACTGGAGTGTCAAACAACGTGTGGATGAGGAGAGAGGGTAAATTCTTAGACAAAATACAGTGCGATAAGTGGAACACATACTTATAAACAGAATAACAAAACATAAATAGCTAAGGAAGTATTTTCTCTTAATTTTAGCAAATGAAAAAGTTGTTGTCAATATATAATATGGATTAATATAAGTAAACTAGAAAAACGATTGAATGATAATTATCATGAACACACATATGGAGGCAAGTTGCTTAAGGATATACTAGAAACAGAACAATGAGTATCTAAGCTTGAAGTACACATTACTACCACATTATGAAGATTATGATAAAAATTTTTAAATCTCTCTCTCTCTCTCTCTCTCTCTCTCTCTCTCTCACACACACACACACACACACACACAAACAAACACACACACACACACACACACACACACACACACACACACACACACACACACACACACACACACACACACACACACACACACACGCACACACACACACACACACACACACACACACACACACACACACACACACACACACACACACACACACACACACACACACACACACACACACACACACACACACACACACACACACACACACACACACACACACACACACACACACACACACACACACACACACACACACACACACACACACACACACACACACACACACACACACACACACACACACACACACACACACACACACACACACACACACACACACACACACACACACACACACACACACACACACACACACACACACACACACACACACACACACACACACACACACACACATTTTTAGACACTGAATCACAATTATGATACTGAATTTATTGAAGAAACTAAACATTAATTTAATATCAATAAGTTTTTCATACTCTGTAATGGTGTTGAATTTTATGAACTCATGTAATAACTTCAAGAAATGAAATTGCATTAGTAATCTTTACATTTAAAGGTCATACATAATAGGAGACATAATATTTAATAAAGAATTGTAGACTTACTTCCTCAGAAAGGCTTTGTCCAAAAGTTACCCAGGCCCCTGAAATCAAAACAAATTTATAAAGAATTATAAAAGTAGAATTTTTTTAATATCGGTATAAATACTTAATGAAGAACTACGATATATACTTCAAATGTTTGATAAATGTATTGAAAAAAGATAAATTCTATTGAAAAAATATGATTTTGCTTTTAAATTTGTTTTTTCAAATGTTTAGGCACAGTATAACTTTTTACTAAATTAATCAATTGAGAACGTTCTGGTTACAGTCAGATTACACTTTAATTCCTATTAACAGAATATATCAAAGAGTGATTAAATGTTTTTCTATTCTAAGGAAATTTTCATCAATATTTTACATACAATAAAATCTTCGTTGTTATGTGTAAAGTTTAATAATTCTAAACATACCGTTTGAATAAAACTAGTCTTCGCAAGTAAACATGTAGTTATAAATTTATGAATTCATACATATTTCTTATAGAATATCAGTTGGTATTAAGGAACAAATATCGTCAGCTATAGAGTGAAGCAATTTATTTCAAAATTTATAAAAAACAAATGAGTTGGAATTTTAATAATGGGAAGGGAAGAAAAACGCAGATTTTTTTACAACATCTCATTGTAAACACGTAAAAGTTAGCGAAATGAATAACCTTACTAAAAGAAAAATAAATATTATAAATTTGTGAAAACCAAATGTGTGTGCTAAATTGAGAATTTTAGAATAGAAATAAAGATTATTAAATACTATTAATACATTTAAAGAAAGTATATTTACAAACATAGGTACATGTATAGTAAGATAAACGCATTTTCACCCATTCAAAATACATAAGATTGTCTAAGAAATCGAAATCAAAATGATGGTAGAAAAATTTTCTTTAAGTCTTCTGACAAAATATAGCACCAGATTTCTTTATTATTAAATAATATGAATGTGTTTGGAGATATTTTAATCCTTCAGCATAATTATTTAAGAATCGATTGTTAAGTCTCTCTTGTATATATATATATATATATATATATATATATATATATATATATATATATATATATATATATATATATATATATATATATATATATATATATATATATATATATTTCAGTGTCTCTGAATAGATAAGTTTAAAACATGCAGTAAAAATTGGCGCAAACTTAATTATTTTGAGATTTAGATAAGGGAATTAACTGTAGGATTAAAAGAACTACTTTTACTTTAAAACATTTTGTTCCGATTCTTTATTTGCATAAAATCATTTAGTAACTACTAGATTACTTATTTATACTGTCTTTTGAAAATACTCTTCGCATGTATTTATTATTTTATCTTTTCATGCTTACCTATAAATTACGTGATTGAGGATTTTAGTTTATAAAGCATTATGAAGATTTATTGAATTCAAGATTAATGAAGAAATCCGTACAAATTGAAAAATATCCTTATATTTTTAAATATAATTTATCTGTTTTTCATTATGTTATTTTCAAATGTTCGTATTATTGGAATTTCTTTTTTATTCCCTTTTTCACTTACTGAAAAATATGGAGGACAGAAAAAAATATGCATTAGCATGATGAGTTTTGTCAGCATTATTTATAAATTAGTTTTTTTTGCAAAATCTGTTATCTTTAAGAATTTAAGATTAATAAATACTTTTTTTCAAAGGAATGCTATCACTTATTATTTTCTTTGAATTTCCTTTGAGCCACTTAAATGAACAAAATATTTGTAGGACCATTTTCACATAGATTGTTTTGGTAAATTTAAAGAACTGAGTTTTATACCGCAAAAAGAATGAACGGAAGTCTACTTAATTGAATTGCTGCATGTCACTTTTTATAAAAGCCATAAAACAAGCAGGTTATTTTGTGAGAAAAATTAATTTTTATTGTTGATTTAATTGAAAACTTCATATAACTTCCTAGTTTCTAGGATACTTGAATTCAATCCAAATATTTTGCATACAGATTTCTTGTTTCTTATATTCAGATAATAACTTTAAAATAAAGTTGAAGTATTGGGATTTAAGAATAATCTAATTTTGATAAAATTTCAGGATTCGAATAGAAATTTAGATGAATCACAGAGAAAGGTTTTTAAATTAAAGTTTTGGAGAAAGTTTAAAAAAAAATATTCGGAGTTGAATTATTTTATTTTATGCATTGTCAAATAAATTTCTACACGTTAAGAAATTTAATTTTTATAATAAAATTTGATTACTAAGGGAAATAAAACTATAAAATAGTCACCTATTGTGGGAGTAATGTACGCTGCAAATGTTTCTTTAGATATTTTCTCTTGCAGTTTGATAATTAAGGGCTGACATATTAATGTGTTTATTTTTAATGGGAACACATAAACGTTTCTTTCATTTACGACGATTATATTATCATATTCATTATGTTTTCTTGCTGAGAAATGTGAAGTAAATAACGATATAGTATAAATAAAACATTTTGAGCAAATGTTCACTTGGCCTTAAAATGCATTTCGTGGTAACAATTTACATTTGAAACTAGAATGTAAATTTTAATGTGAAGTAAATAATACAAATTATGATTTTAAAGTAAAACATTTTCCTCAAGAACATCTCCGGTTTAGGTAATACCTTCATGGCTTGATTCTGAAATATATATTTACTTTCATTGCAGTTCGATAACTAATATCTCCTTCCATTCACGAACACTTTAAGGCAATATAAACACTGTAATATTTTTTGATTAAATATAAAATATAGGAAATGGAGCATATAGTGGCAAATATCTTCAAATGTTACTGTGTGTTGTAGATAGACACAGATGATTACACAGATGCGTTGAAAAGAGTGTTCAAATGATAACTGTTACTGTACTCTTAAAGGATTACTCTTTAAAGGTGAAAGAGAAATGTTACAGGAAAACTGTTATCGGTTACTGTTATAGTAACCGATAACAGTTTCTTTTACAACAGTGTAAAGACCAGTTAATTGTAAAGCAATTTTTTTTTTAAAAAAAAAAAGAAATTTATATCAAAATATCATAAAATTTGTGTAAATGTATCGTTTAATTTACATGAATATTTTTTAAAAATTGTATCATATAATGATATTTATAAATTAAAATAATTTTTTAATTTTTATAACTTTCTGTTCTTCCCGTAGAGCACAGAATAAAATATATTCTTTTTGAGAAATATTTTGTACTTTTATTTGGGACTTTATTAAATGTAGTAATTAAAATTTTTAATTTTCGGAAATATGCAATAGCAAAATTTAAGCAGTGATAAAAGGTAAATTATTGTCATAATAACGATATTTATGAAACAATAAAATATTAACTTATAAGAAAATGAAATTTGTGCCTAATAATCTTGGTAGAATTTCTTAAAAATAAAAAATATCAAGAGAATAACGCTTGCGTTATCAGAAATATTTAAACGTCTTTATTTTAAAACATCGTCATTACTGAGAAACTTTGAACATGTTGCTAAAAATGTGTACATATTACTATAATTCAGAAAAGTTATCTTAAATTTCATTAGAAATTAAAATTAGTTTCTCATTAGAAATTAGTTTCTCATTAGAGTTAAGTGTTTTTGTAATATTGCGTGTAATAATTGGAAGAAGTTCTAAATTGATTTATGTGAGAAAACTTGCTTTCTGGTTTGTGAAGAAATATTTGTAAATGAATAGTTTTCACTTCCTTAACTTTCATTAACTTCTGCTTTGTAAAATTTAGATGGAACTATGAAGTTTGAATTCTAATTTATTATTTAATTAAAAGGGTATTTTTATTAAGTAAATTTTGTCATTAAATCAAATAGAAATACTGATAAATTACTAGTTTCAATATCGCGCCTGTGGCGCCACTTCAAAGTGCTATGCTTGCACTTCAAGCTTGGAGATTTCGACGATTTCAGGTTCGGCAATTCTGTTTTGCTTGGAGTTTTTTTCAAAAAAGAAGTTCAATTATGCCTCGTAGAAAACAGAGATAATTTTTTGATCAAATAACCAAGTTTGTAAGAGAAAAGATAGTGGTCTGCCGAGATTGTGGATTATCATTCAGGTAAATCGGTAGTCGTGTTGAATGGAACCAAACAACTCTAATGCAATGATGATGTGATCGTTGGGTGCAAGAGGGTACGACAGAACAACAGCTTCAATCGCATCAACATCAGTTCACCACTTCACTTGATGACAGGTAAATTGTGAGCATGGCTGTAACAGAGATCTCAACCACTTCACGAACTGTAACATAGCACATTCAGTCTGTAACGCATTATCCAGTGTCTGTACGTACCATTCGAAGCTATTTCCAGCTGAGTGGTCTGTCCGTAAGACGTCCATTGCCTCATCTACCCTTGAAGCAGAACCACAGACGTCTCCGCTGCCAATGGTGCGATGAAAGAAGGATGTGGACAGCCGATTGGAATAAAATTGTCTCTACTGACGAATCAAGCTTCTGTTTGCAATGCATCGCTAGTCACATTCCAGTTTAGGGACACCGAGGAGAGAGGATGCTGAACAGCTGTGTTACGCACCACGACACTGGTACTGCATCAGGTATTATGGTATGGGGTGGTATTGGATATCACTCACGCACTCCTCTAATACGAATTTCCGGTACATTAAACAGCCACAACCGCATCTCCGAATTGTTGGAACCAGTTGTCCTTCCTAACTTTCCCGGCATGCTCACAGCCATATTTCAACATGATAATGTGTGACCACACGTAGAATGCATATTAAAAGGGTTCTTCAACAATCTCAAGATTAAATTGCTTCTCTTGCTGTCTTGTTCTCTATATCTTTTACCGACAGAAAACATTTGGTAAATGGTTGCTCAACGATTGAACCAGATTACAACTCCACCTGCCACATCAGATCAACTTTGGCAACGCGTGGAAGCTGCTTGGTCTGTTGTACCTCAAGAACACATCCAAAGTCTTTTTGAATCAATGCCAATTTGTGTGGCAGCGGTGATCTTCAACAATGGTGGCTACTCCGGCAACTGATTTTGGCAGGAACCACATTTCACAGAAATCTATAAATTTAATCATTTGATACTTGGTCAGCATGTTATCTACAAAATAAATTTTGTTGTGATAACTCTTGTCTTTTTAATCTTTGTGTATTACGAACAATTTAAAATGTTAATTATTTGGCATAGCTGCCGTACACTCCAGCATGCCAAATTCTGAGTTTGGTGATTTTTTTGTAGATTTTTCTTGTTTACCTGACAACCTGATTTTTGTAAAGTCATAGAGATAAAGATCTATAAGAATTATGAAGAAAATTCTATTATGGCAACCCTACTATTTACGCCATTGCGAGACATCCCAATACGTCATCTTGACAACATTTCTTACTTCGCTAAAAAATTCAGAATTTGGCATGCTGGATTATACGACTGCTGGGCCATTATTTTTAACTATAAGTACGATATTTGTGAGCCGTTATGATTCGAACCAAGTTATAACTCGAAACATTGTTAATTATCAAAATATCGCAATGAATCTTTTAACTAGCTTATTGTAGTACAAAATTAAAAAGT
>CM057819.1:90892052-90914552 GCA_030067965.1 Latrodectus elegans
ATTTGGAATTTTACAGGTATCCTATTTGCAGTAAATTAAAAGTTTCTCATCTTAATGTTCAACCATGCCAGAAAGCTAATCTTACAGGAAAGCTTCAACAAGAGTTACACAATACTGTTTTCGCTTCTCAAGGACTGCACGTCCCATCAGTACAATCCGGGATCAAAAGTTAAATCAAGTTAAAATAAATAAAATTATTTAAAAATGAAACAAACAAAAAGGGAAAAATTACATTCCATTATCATATTATAGCGCTAAATTATCTTAATGGTTGGCATTTAAAAAAATTTAAGTCAATTCTTTATTTTGATTTACATCATTTTTAAAATTTTCCTCACATTTTTACACCAGAGGTATGTATTCTGCTATTGCTTTATCACCACCACATGAAGTTTCTTTTTTCTGGAAATGTAAAATAACTTTTCAGATGCATGAAAAAATTTAAATTTATTCTCTGCATTCTCTACTAAGAATGATTCGTCTTTTTCTTTAGTGATAATGTTACTTTTCACGCCTGCTTTATGTTAAAAAACACTGGTGACACAGCTGTGTATATATCATATTCAAAAGATGCTCCTTTTACCGCTGCATTCTCTGATTGTCGACTCTGTTGAAAGAAGAGGCTAATGTTTCAGATGTTGGAATAATTTATCACCGTTATATATCAAAATCATATTCTAACTCGGAAAAATATTTCAAATTCTGTTAAACAGCGAGAAACATGTTTTCATTTTCTTACAAACTACTTCCTTTAGAATAAAACTTTTAAAAATTATGAAGGTTCTACAGAATAATTTTACAACTGTAATTCAGTTTAAATTGAGAATATTCATAATTACAATTTTAAAAAATATGAATGCTCAATACTGTTAACCAAAAATTGTATATAAAATTCACTTTTATATTAAAAGCTCTCCCTAGTTAATTAATGCTCTTGTTCTTTATAAATCTTAAAATTAGATGGAATTGTTAATCATCTGCTCTTAACTTGTATGATAGTTGCGGTTTTTATATCTTTTCTATGCGTTTAAATTTTAATTCCATAAAAGATAAATAATAAAACTGTGAATAGTTATTTAATTATTTTTTAAAAAAAGACTCCTATTATTTTCGAATTGTGGTGTGCTAAAATAGACTTATGTTAGAAACAGAAGTCTTCATAATTCAGCTCTAGTATAAGCTTATTGTACATATTTAGTCTTGTATAGTCCTGATTACAACGACGATCTGTACAAAATTTGACTCATTAATATATGGAGTGTATTATAATCTATTCTCATTCTTCTTTTTTCGTATGCTATAGCCTGCGGTAAGCTTTGACTTGGTGAACAACATCACTCCTAGACTTTACCATTCTTTCTTTTAAATTTCAAATTTTTTTTATTGGTGATTTTGATCATATTCACTTACCATTTCTTTTGGTTTTCTTTTGTATCTTGGGTCTAAAGGCTTCAAGTTTACATTTCTTCTTAAACTTTCACTTTATTTCAAAATACTAAGATTAAATAAATCAAATGATGTTTCTTCATCTAATAAGACAACCCAGTTCATTTTTATTTCTGATTGTATGTTGGGAATTACGTAATTTTATTAGTCAAAAAGTCCTTAAATTTTACTTTTCGAATTTTAACAACTTTATAGTTCAAGAGCTTCTAGTCTAATTCATTATGAATTAAGTTTATCATCATTATCAATAATAGTCGAATTTCATTATCATGTGTTAATGCAGACCTAATAAATACTTTGTAAATCTTCATCTTAATTTCTTCGTAAATACTTTATTCCTAAATACGTATTATTGCAACTAACTTTTTTTCCTTTTCTTATATTGACATGGATTTCTTTTTAGAGATGTATCCTTAGTTACCAAAATATTATGAAGATTGCTTAAATATATAATTTCCATTTCTAATTGCTGCAAATGTTTTTTCCTTATTCTTGATATTATGAAACAATTAAATCTTTAGAATTTAAAATTTAAAGTTAGAACAAATGATTAATATATGAAGAGTGATTTAAAATTAATGAAGTTTATTTTTCAATTATTCCTAGTATGTTGTTCATTTTAAAGAAGATTCACAATAACGGATTATTTTAACCAATCACAAAATGTAGGAAAATTTTAAGCGCAAATCCTAATGATAAGAAAATGCAATATCCTGATAACTTTGTAATGATATATTCTATAGTGCCTGAGGTCAAACCTGAAATCTTTCATTCCAAGCAGAGTGATCCCTATATTAATTTACCTTACCTAAAACAGCGTAAATTGAAAGATCTCTAGTGATCCCGACTTTAATTTACTTTACCTCTAAAACAGCATAAATTACAAAACATTGTAGTGATTCTAACTTTAATCTAACTTACCCAAAACACTATAAATTGCAAGATATTGTCGATACAAAATGAAATCATAAAATAATTATTTGAAAATTTCCATTAACTGTCAATATTATAAATAAACGTTAATGTTTTCACACAATAAGAAAATAAAATTCAGATTTAAAAAAAACATCAGATTAGAAATATCAGTCAGAAAATATTAAATGTAAGTATATATTGTCTTAAAATGAATGTATTTCTGATTTTAAATAGTGGTGTTCGTAACAAACGTTATAACAGTTGAATAAAATCCAATTACATTAACTTTGAGAATTTAATCATTTTAGTACTTAACTTTTTGCAGTGCGATTCCACTTAATCAAAAAAACATATTTTGAATTCAAAATAAAGAAACCAAGGGCTAATAATGTGTATTGCTCTTGGAAATATTTGTCAATTTGTAAAATTGAAAATAATGCATGGAAAAATTAATACTTGAAAAAAGAAAATGTGAAAAATAAATGCAGTAGATTATTAAGAGAAAAATTTCTATTTGCCATTTTAGAGATATTTTAAATTTACAGAAAAATTAAAATTTCTTTATAATAATATAAAACATACAATAATTTCTTTATTAAAATCGCGTTCCTTGAGAGTTGATTATGAGTTCATTTTTTTTTAAATTATAGAACAATAAGGAAATAAATAGTTTACTTTAAGAAAAATTTCTAAGAAATTTATGGTTGAATTGTCTATAATCTAATGTCCATTATTTGCTTGTAACGAATTTTTGTTGATGTCTTTAACAAATTTAAACTTTATAAATCATCAGCATGTAAATATATGTTCATACTTATACTACCTTTATGCTCTAATAAAATTTAATATCGGGAATATAATTTTGATTTTGGTATTTTCTTTCTTGTATAGTAACAATATTAATGTATAATTAAAGCAAAATTAATGTTTTTAAATATGTTCGATGCTATATACACATTTTAGGTTATTAAAAATAATGACGTTGTAAAATGTGTTTATTTATGCGAATAATCATTTAAAGTAAAAAAAAATAATAAATGAATGAAATAAGATAATTCTTTGACAAAATAAATTATACATAAATTATTAAAAGTAAATTTCTAGATGTTACGAATCAATATGTCACTGAACAGACAGCAATAGCTTTGCTACATGTCTCCAAGGGAAATATCATTGCTCAATTTTCCCCTTAAACATGGGAAATTTTCAATTGAAATAAACACATCACACCTTTTTATAAAGCTTTCCTTATGTACTTAAATGAAATTTACGTCAAGTTATAGGATTCATAAAAATGAATTAAATGTTGATTATTTCATCGTATTTATAGAAGTAAACACTGTAGAAAAAATTTCAAAGAAAAATCCGTTTCATATTCATTTCAAAAATCCGTTGTTTGTCTCTAATTCAAAATGTTTGATTATTTAGAAAATTATTTTATGTTCTATTATAGGACTGATCACAGGGCCTTAAGACTTACAACATTGTATCGAGCATACCTACAAGTATCTAAAAGTATTGAGTTATGGACAAGCAACAAAGTCAATGCAAGACAACAAGTAGAGCTAGCACTTTTCATTTCAGACCATTACAAGAAAAGGACGCCATTTTAATCAGCTCCGTGGTCTGTACTTTCATGAAAATCTAAATAATTATCTGTTTAGTTTCTAAAAATGAAGCCTACAAACAGTACGCCTTTATAGGAAAAATTCATGAAATTAAAAAATAAAGTTAGACTTTGAATTTTTTACATACTAATTGAAAAAAAATAACAACAGTAGAATTGGTTAAATTCTAAAAACAAATATAAACTATATTTAACACCTAAATAAGTGACGAATTCAATAGGAATTTGACTTACAAAAATTTATTTTATACCATTCTGAATCACTGACTTACACCTAAAAAATTATAGTTCAAATAAAGAAGGAAATAATTTCAAATTTCATTAGATTTATTAAACATAGTTATTTTCCTCCATATTAGACATCGGAAGAATATTATGAAATGCATCCACTTCTAACATAAGAAGAGGATGTACAAAACAAGGGGATTTGCTCTTTGTGACTAGTGGCTTCATTTCCGCAGGAAAGCACTCTACTCCATCGACGCCGGAAGCTCTTTGATGGACAATGAACAACCTCAATCACTGCGTTAGTGTAAAGAGTAGAAGATCCTTAAGAACATCTTACACTTGTGCTGTATACCAGTGCTGATTACTAATATAACCCGATGATTCGTATTAAATTAAAGAAAATGCATAAGAAATCAAATTTTCAATTTGGAAGTTTTTTTTATTTTTATTTTTAAAACATATATTTCCACATTTTACAAATTATTTTATGTTTTTAATTTTAGAAAAATATGTCTGGCAGCATTTAAGTGATAACAGTAATTTTTGATTTGAATAATTAACCAGAATTTTCAAAAAGTGGGAAGAATGGTTCATTATTTATGAGATTATTATATTTAAGATTTCGTTTGGCCTTAGTTGTTTGCATAGTAAAATCTAGGTATGAACTTTTATTGATATATTAGTACAAAAAAGGCTCAAAATCCCAGAAAAAGTACCCCCAATATACCATTTATTTATAAATAAATTCGGTTTCAAAATTCAGAAAACGAAAAGATTCTCGATATAATTTGCTCAAAATGAAATTTAAATGTATGAGAATATGTGATACTTTAAAATAGCATCAGTAAATTTAATGTACACAGACAACAATCAATTACTTCTATTTATCATAAGGACAAAATACATATTATTATAATTAACTACCATGTTTAAAATCAGAAATGATTTTATTATCTTATTTTAAGTTGATACGCAATGTTTTAATTTCCAGGAATCAAATCACTAATATTAACAAGAAATTTTTAAGTTGCTGAGAGGAATTCCTATATAATAACAAATGAAAGAACATTATTGATGTTATATTTAATAATCAAAGCTTCATAAATAGAAGCTTGTAAATATTCATAACTAATTAGACTTACCATGAAAAGATTAAAAATATAGAATTTATATATTTTTATTTTAATAAAAAAATAAATTAAATATTTGGTAAGCAATTTCATAATCCAATAAAAATGAATAAATTAATTCAATAAATGTATTTTGATTTGGGTTTAAAAATAAACTGCATTATTATATAAGCTTTACCTTTTATAATGTTTTATCTACATTATTTTACTTGAAAAGTGTAGCAATATATTGCAAACATGTTGCTAAAAGTTTCTTCTGTTGCTACAAGATAAATGATTAGAAATTCAAATTTCTTCGAATTTAGAAACATCACATCTTGGAAAATAAATAAAAATAAAGAATTCATATTTTTATTTAATAAAATTAGTAATTTTCCACACCATTAGATTTAATAAAACTAAGTATACATACAAATGAATTTTCTTGCTCATTTGTTCTCATTCTTTATCCAAATATATTTTGAATGCATATAGATTCTGATTTGATTGTTCCATGACTTTTTTTTATATTTGATTCATATACTGATGAAGAAAATTTAAGATTTCACATTCTTTTTGATTTACTTTGAATCACATTACCAAATTCTCACTATTCAAAATAAAATCTTATTCAATAAGATCAAATTTTTTATTTAAGATTATTTGTTATTTATTTATCTAAAGATAAGCAAAGAATCTGTTTTTTTGTATATTTTTTTATAGGTGAATGTCTAATTAAATCATTCTGAATTCTTTCTGGTGAAAAATGACAAACAAAAAAACCGAAACAAAAACCACGACTTAAATATATTGAAAAATTCGTTTTTGCTCAATGGTTAATTTTGGATTTTGCACATGCATGTGAAGCAATTTAAACACACTGTACTGGTTCAAAAATAGCTACATTTCCACCAACAAAAGTCGTAGTGGATTGATTTGGTAAAATATTCAAAATAATGGTGACTAGCCTAAAATTGTTAGCGTGCAAATAATATAAGGCAGTTTCCAAGACAATAACAAATCTTGAACTATGGTTAGAGTTATTATTTTTGTTTTTCAGATACAGAAAAAAAGCATTTTACTGTTGTTAATAATATGGCGTGACTAAAAATGTGGAACATTGCCCATTGCACAGCATTTCTATCTTTAAAGCACACTTTGTTTTTTATGAGTCTAAAGAAAGAGAGAGAGTTGGCAACGCAAAATATGATTAAGTTACTACTTGCATAAAACATGGTTTTTTAAATAATTCAAATAAATTACTTATGAAAATCAAGACAATTTTCTAATAATAATAATAAGTTTGCATTATTTCTACAAATAAGTAATGCACTGGACTAAAATTCGACTACAGTTTGTTCTTTTATCAATTAAAAGAGAATATTCACTGAAAGACCTCTACCATAATTATCAAATTAAAAATAAGATAAGAAGCATGAATGAATAGGACTCAATGCACGGAAATTATATGATATTAGAATTTCAGCGAAATAGTAAGCCAATTTTTTAAAAATTCTAATAATATTACAGACTGAAGAAAAAACATTTTTTTGATTTAAACTTTTTTACTCCCTTTGTATTAAAAACAATTTCATCTATTTCTTTTCTACCCAAATTTTGAACTAATTTTGAATTATAATTTTGCTAATTTTAATTATGAACTATATAGTATTATCATGAATAACATTAGATAGTAAAAACTGTTTATAAAAAGGATTAAGATATGAATGTTAAAATCGTATACACAATGAATATATATATATACTATTAGTATTATTTTTATGAATATTTATTTAGTTAATTTAACATCGCGAAAATTGCAAAATATTAATTTAAAACTCTTTTTAAATATTTTAAAATCGTCTGTTTTTTTAATTTTATAGGCCTGTACTATAAATGACTTAGAATAGGAATTTTAATTAAAAAATTCAAATTCGCTCCATACTAAATATCAATAATAAATTCTGAGATTCTCAGTAAATTTACAATCTTTTAAATTTTTTTCGATCTAAATGATTTACATACCTGAAATGATACAATGGAAACCTCCATATTTTACAATCAACATTAACACCAAGAACAACAAGAATTTACTTCGTTAAGAGTACTGATGTCTTCCAGATGATCAGTCTGTTACAAAAAATGTATTCAATATGCATTGTAAATTAATTTTTGTGGGGTGAAAGAGTATCGTATATTCTGATTAAAATGTCTATTGTCGTCATCACAAAGATTATGTTATGATATGAAAGGGGAAGGAAATCACGAACGGTTAACATTAAGAACTACATAGAAAATTTCATTACAGATGCACTTGGAGCAATTTTTTCTATCGATTTCTAATCGCTTGAATAAATAAATTGAAAAGTATTTATTCATTATAAATAATCCGTTAATACCTTTCAAAATCTCCATTTCGTTAAGTTTTTTTTTCTTAATGCCCGGCTGCCCTTAGGCCTTTGCCCTGTTTTGCTTTATAATGGGCGAAGTGATGGCATCTCATGCGTGGAGCACCAAATGGGTGTGCCATCTTCAACTAGAAAGTGAAGTGAAAAAGAAAGATAAACACAAAGAGAGAGAGAGAGAGAAAACATCCGTGCCTAGGATTCAAACTCGGAACTTACTGCTTTGAAGTTAGGGGCGCTAACCTCTACTTCAGGTTGGCCCATTGCATAAGTTTGAGACGCTCATTTATTCTCATGAAAAAAAATCTTTTTTAATAAAACTAAATTTTGTATTTCACTATAAATATTGAGTTATATAAACTTCTGACAAGAAATTTTAATTATATATATATAAAGCATGATTAGAAATATCATAGGCAAAAATTTAAAAATACAAGAATAGAGATATAAAATTCTTACATTTAGCAAAACATTCAACGCAAAAGTAGCTTAAATAGAACTACTAAAATATAATTAATAGTAAATTATTTATGAAATTAATCCAAAAGCAAATAGAGAATAATATTAAATTCATAAAATGAATCAAATACTAAATAGAGAATAATAATGAAATAATAAATGGAGAATAATACATTAAGAATACGAAATATAGTACATAGATGGAAAATATGTTCAAGACATAGCTTAAAGTTTCAAAAAACATAGAAAAAAAAAGGAAAATGGAACGTAGTACCAGAATGGCCAGTTTCTTCAGGTGGTGTAAACCACATTGGCAAAAAGTATGCTGCACTGGATCAAAACTAGTCTTAAAGCTGTCCATGTTGGTATTTTATTTCATTTCCCTTTTATTTTATGTCTCTGAAATTTTAAACTCTCTTTTGAAAAAATTTTCATCTGTTTACTATATTTCGTATTTTTAATGTATCATTCTCCATTTAGTATTTGATTAATATTTCCCATTTGGCATTTAATTAATTTTATAAATTTATTATTATTCTCCATTTGGTTTTTAATAAATTTTATAAAAAAATCACTATTATCTATCTATCTATCTAAATATATCTATATTTATATCTATGTATATATATATATTAATAGTAAATACATGCTTATATATATTAAGAATTCTTTCTTTAAGAAACAAATACGTGAAGAAAGCAGTTAATTCTACGATAAATAAAATTGGAGAAATACATTTTTTCTGGCTATTTTTGCAAGTGATCCGGCAAAATTTATTAGATATTATCTTGTTCTTCATTTATTTTGATATTATTGGTATAGGGTTTTCGATGTTCCGTCAAAATTCTTATCACAATAATAAATAATTCATATTACATGTTATTATTATGATATATTATTATATTATGCACAGAAATATATCATATTTTTAAAACAGTAATTTACCAAATTATTTTACAAAATTTGATTAAGTAAATATGATTTATTTATCGTACCATAAATATATAACGTAGCACTTTTGAAAATATGAAGAATGATGAAACTTTAAATGAACATTCATAATGACTCGGAAAAAATATTCTTATTGAATTGCTTCCAATGTAATTTTTACCCATCGAGGAGGAAAATTTTTATTTAAATACCACATACTTTTTCCTGCCATGAAATAACAAATAACGTATTCATAATCTATTACTATCAGTACCAAATTAAGTACAGATACGTGATGAGGATCTGGAATCAGAGATATCTTATGCACATGAATGAGACAGTCATATCTAGAAATCAAGTATCTTGAAAAGTAAATCAAATTTACAGTCGAATATAAAATTCACAGTCGGACTAGACATTCACTAGTGCAATCAATTTAAGGAGGCGTCGATTGTAAATAAAGAAAGACGATTAGTCCGTACTAAACTAGTACACCACCCCTAGTAACGGGCACTTGTATCATGATCACTTTAAGGCAAGTTTAATTATTCAACTGTCTGGAAAGGGAGTTTTTGCTGCTTTATTTGACTGGTTCCAAGAGTCTTTTCCTTTTCATTGAACGATTCACGTAGTTATGTAAGAAAAATAGTGGATTTATTTATTATTTGATCACGATTGCCTGCTTTAGTGAACTACTTGTTTGACTTTTCTCGGATATTTTATTTTCCGATGGCATCGGTACGGCGAATTCTTAAATATTTTAGTCATAATACATGCTTTCTTGATATATCATCCATATTTGAAATCATGAGATCAAGTAATGTTCTCATAAAAACAGTAAAGCTTAAGAAAATGCAAATTTGCTATATATTTTAGCTTAAGATTATATATTTTAAATGTTTTAAAAGTGTTATGGAAGGAAACTTATGAATCATTAATTTTTCAAATTTATTTAATTTTCTTTGATTAATTTAAATTTTTTCATAAATGCATGTAATTAGTTAACAACATTAAACATCAGCAAGAAATAATCAGAAAACATGTTTCTGAGAGACATCTCCTGAAGCAGATGATTCCAGAACTGCTTTAGGAATAGAAGGCTGTTATAGATATTAATATACATTATTACTTATTTTGAGATATTATGGTGATATCTCAAAATATTATATATAATTAAATATCTTTAATTTAATCTTTAATCTTCTAAATGAAATAAAATTTTGTTTATTTGGCTGGTTTTCCTTTTCTAAATCAACATCACTGACTACTCATATCTTCTCAAAATTCATTAATTGCTAAATGATGAAATAGAATAGAAGAAGTAAGTAAAATGCTTCCAAATGAAACACTATGAAAATATTAATTGTAATCAGAGAGTTTGGAAGTTTTGAATATAATCCAAAATATTACTATTAATAATTAATTTTTGTAGTAACAAAATAAGTAATAGTCCATTCAATAAGATATTTTATATGTGTAATCCAATTAAGAAATATTATAAAAAAATAGCACATGATGTGTGTAAGAAATCTCTCTTACGTTTATTTCGCTTGTATCTTAAGCATTTTATCAAATAACATGCATGCAAGTTGAATATTAAAATCCATCCTAAATTTAAAATTAAATTCAAAAATAAATCAAATGAAATTAAGTATTATTAACTGCAATGCACATCTGATATATTTTCTGTTCTTTTCTCATTAAAAATTAAATTTCAAAAGGTAATATGTATATATGCCTAATAGTTACACATATGCTGAAGGTATTTATAAGTCTAGATGAACAAAAATAAATTGTAATTTTGTTAACAATTAGCAATTTTCCTTTTTTTTAGCATAAAAATATACGCATTTAAGAAAAAAAAATTAAACAGGAATTGTAACTCTAGGCATGTTGATGTGATTCGATGTGTTATGAAAATTATCCACATCAATAACTATGGAGAATTTGGGTAAGGCGCATTAAAATTTCACAGCAGATACCTTTTAAAAAGCCAGTGCTTGAATTCACGGAAAGATAAACTTAGTTATGAATTATAATACTTGAGGCTTTAATGACATAGAAGATCAAAATATATATTAAACTTTGAAAAGATCCCAGAGAAACAGATTGTTAAAACAACTATTCAAGCTATATATTAGGTTGGCCATTGTATAAGTTCAGAATGCAAATTAAGCATAACTACCATAAAAATTGTTAATCAGGAAAAAAAGCTATTTTCACCCCCAACAACTCATGATCATTTATTTAACGCTACTTGTCAATTGATATAAACCAAGTGATGCAAAGGAATCGTCACTAGTAGCCTTTGTAGCTTTGTACTTGATGACTTTGTTTTCATTAAGCAATCTGGGGTATATTTTTATCAAGCGAGTTTTCATTAACTTCTTGATACATAAATCCTTACTTTAACAATGGGCAGCCTAATACATGAGCTTAAAATGGGCAGCTCAATGTCCTATACTCCATGGCCGTGTAAGACATTTTGATATCCACAACACAAATTGCCCCTGCAAAAGTATGCATGGATAATTTGCAGTATTCTCTTAGAAAAAGAGCGAATAACTACTACTAGGCCCTATTTAGCTTAGACATCATCAGCTGTATGGATTTCGGAGAAACTGAATTCAAGCTGAACCAGTATGATAATCGACAAGGAATCACGTTCTTTTCTTGGTTCTGAGGATCACAACATAAGTGTGTGGAGGTAGAGAGGACATCAACTTAGCGAATATATATGCATTTCTATAAACTTAATATCCAATTCAAATTTTAATACGAAGTAGAATTAGAGCGGTCCTCAAATATAGGTGATCTGATACTGTATGCATTTCAAAGAATGCAGGTATATTACCTGATTCGAAAAGCTATGAAAAATATTAAACCAACAATCTTGAGAGACAACCGTGATTCAATATAAAAATCAAATGAACGAAATATAAATCGGTATGAAAACAGAAACAATAGAGTCTGTTAAAGTGAAGTTTATGGGAGTCCGGAATTTGAATATTATGTCAATGTTTCGATATAATAAAGTTCTTCATCAAAAGCACAATGTTAAAAGATTTTAAAAATTTCAAATCTTTTAAATATTTTGTCGTATTTATAAAACAAATTTTATTTAATTTTGATAACATTTATCAACTAATATTGATAACATTTTATTAAAAAGTAAATATTTTATAAAGAGACTGAATTTTAGTCGCAAAATTTATAAACTATTCTATTTATCATAGCTATGTATGAAGATACAATGTTATCATTATTAATACTAAGAAGATACTTTGATTTGTTTCACATGTATATAAAACAAATGACATTTCATAAACAGCTATTTTTATTAATGAAAGTAAATAAAGCATCCTAGGAGAAGAAAGACTCATAAAATTGAAAAAAAAATTATGCATGCTGTCCAGACAGCCAAATATGAGGATGAAATCATTTACGTTTACGGTTGTAAGACAATTGTTGAAATCTTACAGCATTTCAGAAAAATTTTATCATCTCAGTAATTTGAAAAACATTCGAAAAGAAATCCGCTGTCTTTATTAAGAAAGAAATGAATCCAAGCGTTATGCTGAAAAGTAGTTAATTATAACATACTCAGTTACATCCAATGGTAACAACACCACTCTTCAAATTAAGGCTAACAAATCCTGTCCTTAGTTAGAAGAGTAAAACAACACATAAAATAATTAGGAGTGAAAATTTCAAAGACCAAACTTCACTTGTTCATTATTATATGCTCACCTTTTACACATAAAAATTGATTCGACTTAGATGTAGAGTGTAAGTGTTCGAAATGGTAGTCAATACCTATTTCTGATGTTGCAATAAACCCTGATATACACACACACACACACACACACACACACACACACACACACACACACACACACACACACACACACACACACACACACACACACACACACACACACACACACACACACACACACACACACACACGCACGCACGCACACGCACGCACGCACACACGCACGCACGCACACACACACACACACACACACACACACACACACACGCACGCACACACACACACGCACGCACGCACACACACACACACGCACGCACGCACGCACGCACGCACGCACACACACACGCACGCACGCACGCACACACACACACACACACGCACGCACGCACACACACACACGCACGCACGCACGCACACACACACACACACACACACGCACGCACGCACGCACACACACACACACACACACACACACATATATTCTATATATTCTAGTAATGAAGTATACATATTTGAATAAAAGGATCTCAGTAAACTTCCTAACCTATCACCTTTTACGTGCTGAAAGGATCAGAGATCAGTAGTAATAAGGAGGGTGACCCAGAATTTGCAGCCAAAGATAGCCAATCAATACCATTTAGGTCAAATTATATCTGCTAACGTAACACAAGTGCGAAGACTTTTGGAGTCCTCTACATCGAGTGAATTATGTTTTCACTTCGCTTGACAAATGAAAGGTGTTAGTGTGGCCCGATTTCTACCCCTAAGATCCTATTATTAGAAGGTCTATTAGTTTGGTGAGATCTACATAATGAGTTGTGGAATTGGCGGAAAAGATAAGAGAGACACATTCATAATCCCATCAGATACTGAGCTGAGAAAATAATCCTCAAATTGAACAATGGTGACATTGATGTCCAATGGAGTTTACTGAAGAGGCTATCTTTTATGTAATTTATCAACATGCATGAAGGTTTACGGCTTTTTAATATTATTAAATATGTGTGTTGTATTGTTCGATTACTGTGTATACTTCGTGTTTGTTTATAAATTCAGCTTTTCACATTGAGTTGGCGAAATATTATCAAAAGCATGGTAAAAATACTTGCAGATACTCATTTCACAATAAATTTCTTTTTCATTAAACTCCTTCAAAAAGTGTAAAATGAAATCATTAAGAAAATGTAATTTTCATGAAGCTTATAATTTATAATTTCCATGAAGCTTATAAGTTATAATTTCCATGAAGCTTTTAATATTTAAACACATATCCTATTAATTACAAATTACATGATAACATATGTGAATTAGGAAATGATAATCATAAATTTCTAACTTATTTTAACGCAATTTTTGTTTAGGTAGAAAGTGCTTCTATCAAGTCAGTACAGATTACAATTGCAAATAGTTAAATGCAATTTTAAAAACTGAATACGTCTTTAATATTTTGCAATGATACATTGTGAGCCAGTGGTGGAATTTGAGATCCCAAGTTCAATTCAAGTCATTGTTAAATAAAAGAAAATCAGTGCCTCGTTTTTGCTTTTTACATGGACATCTATCGGTAGTAAATTTATTTAATACACGTGATTATAAAATAAAGTCATACAATAAAATAATCCAGTTTAATTTTTGTGTAATTCATTTATTTACTTTCAAATGATTCTGTTGCTTTAATTAGTTAATAATCTGAATTCTTACTTCAATTTTTTAATTTGATATATACATATATATGTGTGTGTGTGTATATATATATAAATATATACATATATGTATATATATACATATATATACATTTATACATATACACACACACACATATATATATAATGTACTGTGATTCACAAAATTCACCAGATAACTACATACGCAGTGCACAGTGTAAAATTGCAAAAAGTACATAATTAGACATTGAATTTTATTATAAAAAATAATGTTTATATGTTTCAACACAATTTATTACATATTTTGTAACGAGTAAAAGGATGATAAAAATGAAAATCTTGAGTTTTTCACACAAAACGTGGATTTTGCTAATTATTTTCAAATAAAGAAATATTTTTGTGCACATTCAAAAGAAGAAATATGTATAGAAAGTTAAAAAATTTTTAAATAATTTTTACGTAAAACAAAACAAATGATTTTTTGATGTGTCGATTATTAAAATCATTCTTTTTATCTCATTCTTCAAGAAAGGAAATAAGCTTAATTATTGAACAAAAAAATCAGTGTGGTCATGAATATCTATTAAGCTGTATATTCTATGACATAGGAGTTTATCTGTTATTGTGAAGCTAAAAATTCAATGAGAAATAAAAACATAATCAAAGAATTTTCTGTAAACAAATTAAAGGTAATCATCTTAAATGATATCATATTTAAAAACATATAAAAATACCAGTCGCTATTTCTAAAGTAATGAAAACAGTGCCCGATTCGGTATGCTGTCAATGAAGATATCAATTACTTTTTCGAAGAATTTTTTCCCCATGCAGTGCAAATATTTAAATACATTATTGATTGCTGACGCATCCTTTACCAGTTGTCGATCCATGATGTTCCATGTGCACTTGACAGGGAACAAGTCAGGAATGTGGCTGACGAAATCAGTTTCACGTTGAATATCAATGTCACACACTTTTACTAAAGAATGGTAAAAGGGAGTGCATGTAAGTTACGATACTAGACAATTCTTACAAAAATGGTACTTATGCCATTCTTTCATCAGTGACGATTAATAGAGTCCGTCTCAAATTCTTTTGATTAATCTGCGATTATATCCTTATGTGCTATAGTCATAAATAAGACTTATGATTTAAGAGTGTATAAATTCAATTTTCTACTCAATAAATAGTTTGTTTATAAGTTTATACACTTCATTTTTCTTCAATCATTATTCATAAGGAAGCAATCAGTGATAGAGATAGTGAAATACCATGGACAGTTTTATTGAAAAAAACCAGTAAATCTTTATGAGTTAAATTTGTCACCTGCTAAAAGGTAGAATATTCATTTACTGCTTCATCTATAGAAGTGACTCCTAAATAATTAACGTAATGATACTTACATTGCGAAATAAACTTTACATTATTTAAAATAATTTTATATATTCATTTAATGCTATATCATGATCTAAAGCAATCTCTTAAATTTCTTATGATTAAGGCATTTTAAACTATATTCTAGATCAATCATATTGTCGCACTTTATTTTTTTATTCATCAAGATGTGATTTCATGAGCGGATTGGTTAAATAAATATGAAACAATGGAAAATATTTTAAATAATGTCTTATAATGATGTTAATCATTTTCACTCCAGTGTGAAAATTTTAATATTGTAACTATAAATTACTGATACCAACATCAATTAATTTTCTCTTCGTATTCAGAAGTGAATATTTTTCTTCTTGCCTAGCAAAACGGCATTATTTGTTGAATATGATATAAAAAATAGCAAACTGTAAATCCTATTTAGTACAAATTGTAAATAAAGTATTGTAGATTTAAAATGTTAAATGAGAAAATTTTTCTTTTAGTTTCTAAATATTTCAAGCAAAAAAGTTCATAACTATACAATATATTTATATTTTGATATTATATATTAGTTGATACATATAAACACTATTTAGTTATTTCAGTTCGATATCTTTTTGTATAAATATCAACAGTTTTAGAAGTAGTTATCAGAAAACGTTCTTTAGATTTAGTTATTTGATAAATTCAATTTCTTTTAAATTATTTTCCTTCAATAGTTACTCAGATAACTGAAACAGTACATAAGAAAATATTTAAGAATGGTTATATTAAAGAAGCTCTTAATTTCGTGTAAATACTGTTTCTAAATGAATAAAACATTATTTTTATAAGAACTGTATGTGTAAGAGTTAAGTGTAATTTTCAAACAATGTGCTTACAAATTAGATTTGCACATGGAAAATTGTTTAAAAACAATTTTTTCTGGAATTAAATTCTGTTTTAATTTTAGTAGTAATATTTTCTGGAAAGTATAACTTAATATATATAGGACATAATAGCTTCATTTGAATTCTAATAACATTTAATTTTCTTTTTGCACTCAGAAGTGAGTATTTTTTTAATCAGAAATCAAGCAATGTATTTTTTATCACTAAATAGAAAGTAGTAGAAAGAGAAAATAATAATAGCAACGAACAGAAAGCGTAATTTTATCCTATAGAAATATAATGTGCAAATTTCATTGAAACTTTTTTCACGGTAAAATACCACTCAGAACCTTGATTAAAAATTCCATTGTTTTTTGTGGATAATCTGAAGAAATGGTTGCAAATATTTGAGCTTCTAGTTCAAAGTAAAAGTTAAAGTGTTATGTGCGCTAAGATTCATGAGAATAAACAAATAAAATTATTGGAAGAAATCTAAATTTAAAAATGTCACCCCCAAAAATGACTTAGAAAATTAAAATGTAATTTCATTTCTAGAAAATAGCATAAAAATGATACGTATTGAGAAAATATTGATTTTCCTTTATATATATCATTTTTTTATCAAATGAACCCTGCTGTTGTTGTTGTTACTTATGACTAGTGTACAAGCAAAGCTCGCTATGCCGTTGGCCATGCAAATTTAAGTCAGCTGGGTGCGTCTTCTGTTTACCCAAAGCACCACGAAGGTGAAAGTATGACTTTGCTCTTAGTTAATCCGATAGATGGCACCACCATAGGATCCATTCCCTTAATTTTGACATTGATCTGAAGAGAAAGGAAATTTTCTCCTGACCATCACACCCACCATTTCTCGTGACCATTACATTGATCCAACGACCCTACCCACAGGATTTTCGATTCCACAGATTTAATGAGCACGTAAATTGCGTGTACTCGGTGGTTCTTCGGTGACATTGGGAATCGAATCCCACCCTTCCGTATATAAAGCCAATGCTCTAAGCACTAGGCTACCACGGTCCAAATGAACTATGAATTTCTTAAATAGATACATATATATATTTTTTGATAAATTAAAAAAAATTTACATTTATATTTTGGAATTTTAATAATTCTAAAATGCAAAATGTTTTCAAAAATTATAGAAAGAGTAAGTTGAAAATGGTAAATTATTCTTATTATAATGATGAATATAAAGATAATTTTTTATAAAATATTTTAATTTATAAAGAAAATATCTTTATATTCATCATTATCACTGAGAACATTCAATATTGTGTGTAAATATTAATTGACCGCAAAGATTAAAAAGCAAATTTACAAAACAGCCAAAGAAAGCCCCCCCCCCCAAAAAAAAAGTAAAAAATACGCACTAACTTAATAATATTAGTGGAAATAGTGTCCTTTTTTTCGGAAAAAATGGAAAAAAAAATTGAATGTCTTCCAATTTACTTGTAAACAAAAAAATATGCTTGATGCAAAAACAATTTTATTTATAAATAAATAAGGAAAAATATTTTTAAGTGAATATTGCTTTTAAATTGTTAAAAAAAATAAAATTAAAATCATTGCTTTCCTTTCCACATATTAAATAAATGAGGCATCGCAGAAAAGAAGAAACAGATATTAATATTTTATTCAACATGGATTATACATTTTTAACTATTAATTCTGTTTTCAAATATAAATATAAATTATATTTTTTATAGTATAATACTCTTAAAAATAAATAATTATCTTTTAAATCAATAAGTATATAAAATAAAAATGTTGCAGAATTCAAAGGTATAAGAATAATATGATTTGTTTGAATAATTAAATATCAAGGTTTGAAAAATTCCCTTTGATAGATTTTTGCTTCCTTGCTTTTATGTTTATAATAAGTTTAAGCAACATAAAAAAATAATTCACAATTACTATTTTTTTTATTCTGGTAAACGTATGTAATATATCTCAAATCAAATTTGAAATTAAGTTTTTTGAGAAAAGAATGAAATGCGCAAGTTTTTTGGGTGCATTCATGGGAGTTAAGAAATGAAATGACCAGATGATAAAAAATCCAATAGCATACATACTTTTATTTTAGATTTCATACAGAGATAGTAGATAGGAATAAAAAATGCTGATTTCTGTACTTCAAGCAGCCATCAGCATGCATGAAAAAATATGGAAAACCCTATCGTATTTTTCTATTTGTCTAATATGGGAATAATCTATTATTCTGAAAATATCCCTAAGTCCTGTACATAAACATAATACATTCATAAGTAAGAAGAAGACAAACTTGGAGATTTGCTACATTCTGACGAACAAATTTGCTGAAAAGAACAGGCATCTATCACTCAAATAAAAGATTCAATACTGCCTGTGACTTCCTAACTACACGGTTACAGGGAACTTTTTGTAAATTACTTTTAATGGAAATAGGTTAGATTCTGGAATAAGATAACAATTTCATAGAACACTTAATAATAAATTTCTTGATTTTATCGCAGACAGATAAAAAAGTTTAAAAAATTCATAAAAAAAATCGAACATTGTATCTTGATCTTATTATAACTTTGATGTGATTTTATCGAAATTTTTCTTATTTAGTGACATCAGGCTCATTTTGGAGTGTAAATTCATTCATTCCAGTGTAAATGGAAATGCTTGCTTTATATTTTATAAAACATTTTCTAATTCTTATTAAGTAACTTTCAAATTCCATACAGAAACTTAATTCTTTTTATAATTGTATAAATCTATGAAAATAAATTTTACAGTAGTTTAAATTCGCTTTGTAACAATTCCATAAAGTAGTGCCAGATGTTATTATTATCTTTTAAAACGAAATTCATATAATTCCTTATCTGTATTTTCTATTTAAATATAAGATACGAAATAAGACGATATTTTTGGATTAATTTTATCGTTACGAGGTCATAATAAAAATTATGTAACTGTAAGAATTATAATTCAAATGGCATTGATGTCATTTGAATTATAATTATTCAATACAATTTTATTCTGCTTAAAGTGGTGAAAGGGCTTGAGCAGAACAAAATTATATTGAAAAAAATACACAAGATGAAACATTAATTTAAAATGAAAATCTGCTTTAGAATTTTCTGTAATCAGAAGTAATAAATTTACATGTAAAAAACGATTGCCATTTCCAATTGCATAATATCGATACAAAAAATTCGCACTCACTTGTATCGAATTCCAGTGGCTGGTGAAAGGGAAATCTGTCTGCTAGGAGGTTGGGTACGTGATCCATCGCTGGTTGCTGAACTTTCATCGATACACTCCAAACTAGCAATAGGAGCTAGGCTAAAAAAAAAAGAGAAAAAAGTACAATTGATTGAAATTAAAGATACATTGAAATTGAATTGTATTTTTACATAAGAGATAAAGGGAAAAAAAGTGACGGGAAAGTCAATGTTATTGCTTATCGATAACAGATTTCAGGCAGTTGTGGAATCGATAACATACTTTTTCTATCGAATCGATTGCTGAGGGTGACTTTAAGGTAATGGTTTATCTATAGTGCTTGTGTCGTGTCACAGATTAATTTAATTTCATGATTTAATGCCTTGAAGAAAACAAAAAAATAAGTGCTGAAAATAAGTTTCTTTCTATTATTTTTTTTTAAATATTCGTATTTATTGAATTAGAATTTATTGACATTTTAAGTGGCATCAGATGTTGAACATTAAGTATTTGATATATTCTGTTTGTGGGATTATGGAATTTTTTTATCTGATTCTTTAAATATTAATTGTAAAAATGAACTTGAGTTGAAAAAATTGTTTTGTAAAAAAGCTAATGGATACTTTTTATGCGATAGTTATATATTTAAGCGAAAAATAGAGGAATTTTTAAAAATAATTAGAGATTAGTAGAAATTGTTTAGTTTTGTTTTTTAATTGTTGAGTTAATAAAATTTACCACTTAACTGATCAAAAATGACTATTCAAATAAGATAAATGATGCTTTCTATTTTAGCTTTAATTGCAATAAATTTGAACCACTTCAATGGAAAGTAAATAAAATTGATTTTTTTTATTTCCATGATACTAATTGTTTCATTTGCATGTTCATTATTTCATGAACTCATTTCATATACAATTTTCAGTACCAAGATTTTAAAAAGATGTAGAATTTATAGTTAGAGATTAAAGTTTTATTTTCCCAATCAATTCAGCATTTGCAAATAATTTGTTTGCTTAAAAGTTGCGGTATTCATTAAAATGAAATGAATATAACTTAATGTATAAAAGTAAAATTTTTTTTATACATATAAAAAGAAAATATAAAGATATTTCTATTGTAAAAATAAACTGTTATCTATAATTTTAAGCTTCTAATTTTAAAATTCCTTAATATCTATGTAAATTTAGATTTATCCAAATTTGATTGATTCACAACATTCTTGAAGTCATTTTAAATAAATACAAACTGGTCCATCAAATTTCATCGCAATTTTGCTGTCGTGGTATAAATTAGACACGTATTCTTAAAGTGTAGTAAGCACTATTTAATTTCATTAAATATAAACTAAGCAGTATTCCCCCCTCTTAAAAGAATCAATGGAAACTAATGACTAATTGAATTTATATTTATTTAGGTAAATGAAAAGCAATGCGATTAATGGATTGTTTCTACAAAAAGTTTACACAGAATTTTCTTCATTTCTCTTCTTTAAAGAAATAATAATTGTTTAAATAATATATAAGCACTTTGCTAATAGAAAAATTCCCTCATCATGTTAAAATGAATATTTTCTATTTTTAATAGAATATGATATTTGAGAAAAATAAGCAATTTTTATCAATTAAAATTGTACATAAATCTACATACAAATGAGTTTTAAAGCAATAATTTTTAAGTATGTAACGTTGAAGAATATTGAAATCAAATTGACTGGAGATTAATTTATATGTAAATGTTATTTGTGATTGCTTTGAGCTTAAGGGAAAAAATGAGATGTCATATTGAAACACCAGACAAAAATAAAAGAATGGTGCTCTAATTAAACATACATTACAGAGTAATAAATATTATGTATTTCCCATTTATGTGGCAAATCATTATCGTAAAATCATTAATACTTCACATTTATAAGGGAAAAATGTTTTGCATTTTTGAAAACAATAAATAATATATTTTTTATTAAGACTACAAGGAACATTGTAATTCATTACAAAAAGGGTAATTAGAACAATTTAGCATATTGTTTTTTTTTAAGATTTTAGTAGAAAATATGTTTAGCAAGATTGGCTTTTTTAATTCAAAGCTACCAACAACTTTTTTTTGGAGAAATATTTCAATATCTTAAAATATCTGAAATGAAAACAACTTATAATATATGTATAATATTTACAAACTTAGGAGTTTGAAATTTTAAATTCTAGAGGATTTCAAAAATATTTTTAAACTTAATCAGTCGGATTAGTACATGGGATTATCATATTTCTTCTTAAGATTTTGAGAATGCAAAAATTATTGAATTGAAACATTATATAAAGTATATACAAATGTTTTCAGTTTTATTGCACATCTGTGTTTCAACCATATTTTAGTCTCATATGGAAAAAATGCCACAAATTCATTATTTTTTAATTCATTGTTTCTACTAATTAAATATTAATTATTCATGAGAGTAAAAATGGAAAATTAATATGTTCTAATATTTT